>PYUH01000019.1:1687272-1762018 GCA_016808085.1 Suaeda aralocaspica
AAAAAAAAAAAAAAAAAATATGTGGATGATATTGGTGGATTGGAAAATAAAATGAAGGGTTTTTCTCATGTGCACTCACGTGTTTTTTCATTTTCTAAGGTGTACCCACATTTTCGTGTTATTCTCAGGCACATCCACAAGTTTACAAAAATTAATCACTCATAGCCACATTGTTAACTCTCAGGTGACATTTCCGTTAAATTTAGTTGCTTCCTCACTCCTCTCCGTCAACACCATAACACCACCCTCAATTACAGCTCCCCACCATCCCATGCACTCGCACTAAAACCACTTTTAAAAACTAAGAAGCAAAAAACTAATGGCAACCTCATTACTTAAATGGATTTTTTTTTCTTTTTTTCAATCTTTTTTTTTTAGTGAGGAAAGAAAATTAATTATTGTTGATAGATGAGAAAATTAATTAAATGGATAGAGGGCTTAATTTGTTTTGAAAATCTTAAGTCTTGAATTGCAGTTTGAAGGTATTGTATTTGAAAATTGGATATGGAGGAAGAAGGGAAACAAGATGATGATGTTGGAAACGAAGGAAGAAGATGAACTAACGGTTTTATAACGGTGGATTTAACAAGTGGCTATAAGTGAATAATTTTTGTAAATTTGTGGGTATCCCTTGGAATTTTAGGCAAAGGTGGGTATACCTTAGAAAATGAAAAAACATATGGGTACAAGTGAGAAAACCCTAAAATGAATCAAATTGTTACGATGTGTGAGCCCCGAAAATAAGTTTATAAAATTGAACATATTTAGCTTACGGTCTAATGTGAGAGAGATGGCTTAGCCGGTTGATTTAAAAGGCGAGTAAGAATAATTGTAGAGTTTGATCATGTGAAGATACTATAAAAAAAACTCATTTTAGGGATTGAATTAGAGAAATATTCCGTCTCTAAATTTTTTAGTCTCCAAAATTAAAAACGGAATTTTAAAATTCATCTCTACTTTTGAAATCCGTCTCTACTTTCTCCGTTATTTATGTACAATTCTATGCATATATGTTCAACAAGGAGGACCTGGTAGTTTTGGTTTGAGTTTAAGTGAGTGACTTTGAGGTTACAAGTCTAAAAAAAAAAAGTTTTAGTTAGTGCTTGTTTGGCTGCCCTCAATTTCCACGGGAATTGACAAATCCCATGATTTGTTAGTAGGGGAAGTTGTTTGGACGTCTTCAATTCCTTAAAATGTAGGAATTTTAGAATCTATAGGAATTCTAAATACTCACAAAATGGATGAATTAAAAAATTCACCCAACCTTAGCTTTGGTAATTGTAGATTCTTGCATACAATTACAATAAAATTACATTATTATCCCTTAAAATTTTCCCCTATGTGGCTAATTTGTATGAATTCATGGAAATTGGATATAGTGCCAAACAAAACATGGTTACATTATTATCACTTAAAAATTTCCCCTATATGGCTAATTTGTATAAATACATGGAAATTGAATATGGTGTACCAAAAAAACACAATATATAAAATCCTAGAATTTTACAATTTCTATATGACAACCAAACAAGTTAAGATCAATCCCCACGATTTGTATAAATGTAATAAGTACCCGTGTTTTTTAAATAGATATAGAAATTCAATTCCTATAACAACCAAACGAGCACTTAGACTCGTCTTCAACAAATTCACTCATAAATTATCACGTCTAGCTAGCGTAAACATATAAAATCTACACTAAAAGTTCTAACTACTCCGTATAAGTTTTATAATAACATTAATAAAAATTCTTATTTAATTAGATCGATACTTGCACCCCAAAAACACCTATGTAGATGTAGCTTCATAATTCAAACATATATAATATACATGCGTCATGACTCCATAATTGGATAAAATCTTAGTATTCATAAATTATTAGAGTTTATGCACTTAAGCTTAATCTAATTGTATACCACTCAAATAATAACGAATATGAAAAATATGGAATAAATAATAAGAAGATCCATTTTTTTGGATATTGCAATGCTCAATTTTGGGCCGTTGTAGGAAGCAAGTAATCAAGCACGTAGTATATAAAGACACTTAATACAGCTAGCAATAACATTTACAGTAAGACCATTGTCGTGCATCCCAAATTCAACTTCACATACATATGAAATGGGGTACACGTAATTAAGTAGTCAATCGAATTTCACCTCTAGACAAAAAAAGTCAACCTAATTAAATTCCTTTCTTCATTTTTTTTTTTTTTTAATTTTGATTTTCGAGTCGAAATATGTTATCCCATTTGTGTGCCACTTTTCCCTGTTGGTTGAAATTTATTTTAATATAACTTTAAAAAATAAAATTAATTATAATATTATTAATTTCAATCAATTAGAGTGAGTGACATGCAATTGATATATACCTTGTGAGACAGGCAATTTCCATTCTTATTCTCTACTTTTAAGTTAACTCCTATGTACCGTTGGTTAGTTGTTTTAAGAATTTTCTTTTTTGATACCAAACAATTTCAACAAACTAAACAAAGTTGGTTGGTTGGTTAATTGAATTGGTTTGTTGAGGAGTTTTGCCTCTTTTTAGGGAACCCATGCATGATGATCAATGATATATGGCTACCTACCTCAATGTTTGATCTTGGCTTAAAAACAAAATCATTTTAAATAAATCGTTTCCAAAGGTATATGTTTTATGATTTGAGCCATGTTATATAATTAATTTTGTATTAATTTCTACTTTGTTCAATTGTTCCACATTGTGGATTTGTGGTGTCTTATGGCTCATGTTAAACACATGTGGGACATTGATAAGCCTCTTATTACACGCAATTATGCGAGTAATGTCTTTATTTATGAAATCTTATATAATACTTCGTAAATGTACAGTTTGTCATCAAAATTAAATAATTGAATTAAAAATGTAAAACCGATGGTTGAATATAAAGGATTGATGGATACTCTATTATGCATTTCTGCTAAGACATGATAGGATGCACCATGAGACTTTCCAAAGAAGTATAAATAGCTAAAACATTTGGTTTTGAGCTAGCACTTCTTGTGACAAGATTGAAATAGAGGATTTGGAATTGTATACTATATCCTATTATTTAATTATCTTCATTCTTATGTTACAGTTCTAAATACTACGTTTACTCGTTAGCATAATCAGTTCATCAAAGCTAATAGAACGATGGCTTTAATGATAGTTTTGTGAGTGAGCGCCTACAAATTTAGTAATTGTGATAGAATATAATAAATATTTGAAGATGCGACTTTCTTAAACATTAGCTAGTGTGTCAATTAGATTATGGATTGGAATGTCAACTATCAAGTTTCACCCTAACTAAACTTTTGATTGGAACAATTTTCTACCAAAAATTTGGAAGATATAGTATATAAAACCTATATATAATCATAAAAAATGAAACTAAAGGAATCAATGATAAAAATTTACGGTCGCAAAACTTTAGTGAGGGTCCAGTAAGGTGGAAGTGCAAGACTCGTGTGGACTAACAAACGGTGACGTCACGTGAGGAAAGATACCATCAACGGCTTCACGTGTGTATCAGTCGGAAATCAGACGGTTACATTTTCAGATTCTTATCATCCTTTTCTAATTTCTACTTCCTTATTTCGCCGGCTTCAATCATTAGCATTTATTGTAGCAACCAAAATTTATCATCATTAAAAATTCAATTATTTGAATTCAATTAAGAGATTCAAATTGGAGCCTCCTAATTGATGTGCCATGTCTTGTTAGGGCTTGCTTACAATTTGTCCAATTCAACTTATCTCAACTCTTTTTTAAAAACCATAATAAAAATTTCAATTCAGTTTAGCTCTAAACGGTTCAATTCAGTTCAGCTGTTTTCAACTAAAGTATTAGACCCTTAAATTCATGTTTATGATTAGTAACAATTAATTAGACATGATTAAAAAGTTATCGAATTTTGTAAAACTGATTATACTTTTTTCAGCTAATTAGTAATTACGATACATTAATTGAAACTCTTTTTAAGCTATGTCATCATATGCATGTTTGCATCATGTTGAAGCCCTAATCCTTGAATCCTTGATCTAGTGCATTAATATGAGATCAAGCTATTGTAAAAACATTGTACTTTTGAAATTCACCATTTCCAAAATCACGCAAAGTACATGACTATATAGCATATAAATTTGTGGCAAAATGTGTTACTCGTATAACACTTTGTATATATCACCCAAGGTATAGTAAAAACACACGCATGAATCTTATCTGTTCTACCAAACACATGGTCCATATACATAAACAACTAAACAAGTTTTTATTTATTCAACTTATTGATGCATATATATCAGATTAATTTGGTCAGTGTTAAGCTAAATTTACATACATATTGATAATTTAGTACATCCGTTGCACACAATCCCTTTCAAAACTTGTAGTTTCACGTACTCTTAATTAAAAAGTTCATCCGAGGATGTACATGCATGGTATCACCGTTTATACTTTATAACCAAAGATAAAAATTTTATCATTTGATTTGAAGATAAGTTTTAGATCATTTCAAATCAAATGATCGAACAATTATTTTTTACTTTTGATTGTACATAGCAAGTTACAACCGATTGTCTTATAAAAATTGTCCGTATTTTTTAATCAATTGATTCCTCATTATCCTTTGTGACAGTTACTTCCGTTATTTTGATAATGAGCAGACAATTTAATAAACCGACTTAAGCGCATATAAGACAAAAGCTAGAAATTAAAATAAGTTAAGCTAACTAATAAAATATTAAGATTTTTGAAAGTATAATAATAAAATTAATTTTGCTAATCATCTTTGCAAACCGCGGATGCGTCGTACGGTTGTCTTTTTAGATTATGGAGACCATGACATTGGTTTCCTTCCAACCAAACGTAGTATTTTTTAATTAGAAATGGAATCACAACTTGAAATTTAATAATAAACAAACTTTAGAAAATTATTAATTAATACTTCGTAGTATGTTACTTAAATGACTAGCCTCTTGCTAATGTCAACACAATGCAACGCAACTCATGCGCAAAATTGAACTTCCCTCTCTAGCTAAAGGAAACTCACAAAAGAGTAAAACATTTACTAGCTACGGATTGGAGTACTTCATAAATTAAAGATATACTCCGTATTATTTACTCTGTGTATTATCCGTAATATTTTATAATCCACATTAAATACTAATTTCGATTCAAAATAAATACTACGTACAATAATTATGTATTATTTGTAGTGTTATAAAATTAGATTGTTGCAATTATTTTGAACCAGAACGACGTAGTACAAGCAATTGCATAGGGTATTGAAGTAATTATATTGCAATTTTGCAATGATAATTTAAAGTCTTAACCTAAAAAAAGGATGGCTTTTCGTAAATTTAAATTACTCTTATTATTTTATGGGTCATTTATATGACATTTTGACATATATAGAGGCATGGGTGATTTAAAAACTTAAAATGGCTTTTGGCGTTAATTTGCTTGATGTAATGTTGAATTGTCCCATAAATATATCGCGTTATAAGGTCGCATTAAATTATGAGACAAAGGGGTGTTTGACAATGTAAGATAAGATAAAAAAGTTTATTTGGGATTGTAGTGTGTGTATATATATATATATATATAAGATGAGGATTAATTACTATTTGTTGTGTGATCCATAACTTATACAATTTTAGTAAGTATTTGAAAATCAAGTTATATTATAAATGTAAATATGTTAATTGATAAGCACAAATTATGAAATGTACCATAAAAGCTACTATTAAACACATGCATCTTTAGATGTAGAATCGTAGATGTTCTTAAGGTCATCAATAAAAATTAATAAGAAAATTTCTAATGATGGAACAAATCTTTTCTTAATTTTTTTTTTTCATATTATCTTCAATTTTTCCTTGGTATATTAATTTTATCATTTTTCTTAATACACAACGCATAATAATCGTCACTTTTCAGACTACACTTGAATTACACGAAACCTCCGAATTTCAATGAAAATTTGCTTTCAACCTATGCAATTGGGTTAACCTTTATAAAACCATGATAATAACCTTCTGTAATAATATAACAATAATTAAAATATAAAAAATTTCCATTTATAATACAAATTCCCATTGATCTATACTATTAATTATTATTATATATGTAAATCAAACTACTATTAATTACTACAAGTAGCATTGTCTCTTCTTTTAATGACCATATTATCATCATATACCTTACTTTAATTTGGATAGGTTGGAGACTTACTTCAATGGTAAAGTCTTTTGAAAAAATTGGATGAGAGCCCCTGGACTCAAACCTAGCCACCACCCAACCCAACCACCACCCAACCCAACCACTTGAGATCGAGGACGTCTCTTATCCGATCCTTTAATTATCTCCTTCGGATCATATCGGACTCAATTATCTTATGAGCAAGTAATTAATTAAAACTTCCCAATAAAACTAATCCGTCGCGCCCACGCTAATCATAAAATTAATTTATTTATTTCCTCCTTAATCATAATTAAGGATAATCAACTACTCGATCATGTAAAGTTAAGTTTTTCATAACACTAATTTCATAATTATGTGTGTGGACCACCAATGGGACCATATAATAAATAATATACACATCTAGCTAGGACTACATATATTGATTATTGTTGTCCTAAGGCAATGATCAATAGATCCCTCAACTCCAATATATTACCTAATTAACATTCATTCATCCCTACTACTCTACAAAAAACACGACAGCCTGTTTCTAAACCATATTATAACCTCAACCCTCTCAAAATTATACTCTAATATGAGTATCTTAGTTTTGTTTCATTAAAATAAAGTATAAATTCCATTTCTATCTTTTATAAATTTTATATATATATATATATGAAATAGAAAAACCTTATCATATCTTTTCCAACCGACTAACCTTAGAAACTCAAAAACCCTCATATTTCAAAACTCTCATCAAAACCCAAAACAATCTCACATTTCTCTTGGAAACTTCTTTTCTTTTTTTTTTTTTTTTTTCCTCTTCTTCTTCAATTCTTCAAATAAATCATGACTCATATGTTCAAAAAGCAAAGTCATAACATGTTAAGCCCTACAACAACAACATCGAATTCTTTAGGCATGCATAGAGACTCACGTGTGATTTCGAAAATCCAACCTAAAATTAGAATCATCCACATATTTGCCCCGGAGATCATCAAAACCGACGTGGCTAACTTCCGGGAACTCGTCCAACGGCTTACCGGAAAACCGGCCTTAGAGAATGACTTGGCGGGCAAGGGCAAGGGCAAAGGAAAGGGTAAAAAAGTCAAAGCACAATATCACCAAAATAATAATGAAGAGGTGATGGCTAGAATGGGGTGTAACAACAACAAACCTAATAATAATCTTAACACAAAGTTGGAAGTAATGATGGGAAGTGGATCATCATCATCACCATCATCATCATCATGTGATCATCAACATCAAGAAGGGTGGCGATCGACGGCGACAACCGTAGGTGGTGGTGGTGATCATATAAACTCATCTGGTGGGTATCTTACAGGATTTAATGATTTAGATTATAGTTTTGACTTTAATACCATGTTTAATTTGGGCCCTAATGATGCTTCTTCTCATCACCTCAATTCCCTTGGAGAAACTACTCAACTTTCTTTTAGAGGGTAAAAATGGAAGAGAAAAAAAAAAAAGGGATTTTTTCTTGTGAGAATGAAAAAAAAATGATTGACTTTTTTATTTAATGACTTGTTTGCTTGTTTGATTTAATCACTAATGATGATGATGGTGGTGGTGGAAAATTATTATTAGGTGGCTTTTATTTTGTAATATATTTTTTTTTTCTTTTTCCCTTGTAATATTGTGGGATGAAGAGAGAATGGTTTGATTATGGTTGTTGGGTGAGAATTAGATTAGGAGGTTGATGATGGTTTACATTCTAATTAATCAAGTTTTTTTTTTTTTTATTATTATTACTATTATTGGGTGGATAATATATAATTGTAATATGTTATATTAGGGGAATATGAGGTTTAATTGATGAATCATTTGATTTTGTTCCCTCAAATCTTATTGATTATATTGTAAATATATGTGAGGGATAACTTGACATATGATTATGAACAAATATATGAGAAATGCATTTTAATAATTTCTTTCTTTCATTTTTTTTTTTTTTTTTTGGTAAAACTATAAATTGTATATTTCTCTAACAACATTTTGACTATCACATGTCTTAGCCATGTTTTGGATGGTGTCACATGCAACAGAATAATGTGTACGTGCAATATCAGTTTGCATAATTCAACAAATTGGTTTGTCAATGGAACTAGCTAGCTTTTTGTTCTTTCTCTCTCATACATTGATGATGAAAATGGCCATTATATGGTTTTTATCAAAGTTCCATGATTTGCTCTCTCGATCTTATGTAAGCAAAATTTGGTCATATGTTGAATAAAATGAAACATGATTCACAAACATTTATCTAGTTTAAAGAGATGGAAATCTATATTATTTGGAGAATTGTTCTATCATTTCTATTCTTTATTATAACTCATTATGGATTTTTAATGATATAATTTGGAACATACTAATGTATGATGAGGTAGCTAGAAGTGATATCAAAGAGAATTCAATTATATTAGATCTAGTTCAACATTGGTTTATATAAAATAGATTTTGTTGAGAAGTGAACCTTTTATCTCTAAGGTATATATATGAAAGAAAATGATATCAAATTATGTCGGTCTCCCCTTATAAATACTTAGGTATCAGTTTTGAGAGAACGCTTATTCCATATGAAGTATGTATTTGGATTTAGTGATTGAGCCTCTTGAATTGAATCAAATCCGACAAGTTAATTGATAGCATATGAATCATATTATCAATCATTCATGCTATTATATGACTATATTAAGCAAGCTTAGCTAGGTAATGTGTGAGTATTTGTCGTAGAATTTTTTGATTTTTAGTTATCTTTTTTCTTCTCCACTTTGCAAACCTACAAAATGGAAAACCCTAAATTCATATAATTCAATTCTAAGCACCTTATATTATCTTGGTGGAAGGACTAGATCCTGCAATCATGCAAACTTACCTCCTAGACAAGGACATATAATGAAGAAATTAAAGGGTAAATGAGTACATCATATCAATGCTCATGCTTATCTATTGGGAGAATATATATGTTAATGCATGAAACGATCGACATGATTTGCTAGCTATTTGAACTCTCTATATAAAAGATATTGATGGGTCAAATTTGAGTCAAACAACTCGTTATTTAAGTCGAAATACTTTTGAATTTTTTATATTCATGTATAAATTAAAGTATGTTGATTATTACATACAATAATTTAAGTGCAATTTTATTTGAGAAAAAAAAATATATGTAAATTTAAGTGCAATTTTATTTGGGAAATTTCTAGTTCTAACTGTTAGATGCAAATTTCGCATCTAATAAGATAATATGGTAATTATTTATTACTTTGAGGGGTAGTATATTTAATGTATATACTTACTAATGGTACATATATGCATAATATTTGTATACATATACCGTTAGTGCCCTTCAAAGTTGTTTATATATATGAACCATGTTATCTTGTTAGATGCAAAAATTACATCTAACAGTTAGAAACTAGGCATGACTCAGTTTTTTTTATATACAATTTCTATTTTTTATTAAGATACTAATAAAGAATTATAACCATCAATCTAAGTTTAATTTCTACAACCGGGAAAAAAGTAAATAACTAAGAAGTAACATATGAAAATTGAGAAATGTTTGGACACGGTTAGTAACGTGGGAAAATTTTTAGATATATACCTATTAGCAAAATTATCGCATGTTGTCCAATTTTAGTTGAGAGATCAAATATAATGGTAATGATAGTGGAATCATATTCAACATATTTAATATTTTTATACATTCCATAAGGACGGACTAGTGGTACGGTTGAGCTAACCAATAGTAAGCTTATTTACCTATGGCACCAAAATTCAATTATAAGCCATTTTAAATACAAGCACCAAAATACTTTCTTCCAATAATAATAATAATAATAATAATAATAATAATAATAATGATTATACGATAAACATATAGCCCTCGTACTTTTATACAACCAATCTAGTAAGTCGGCCTCTTGAGAAATACTTAAGGGTCAAGTAAGGTTTTCTGGCCACAAATCATATACTACGTAATTAATTAAATACTTTTAATTATGTTTAATTCTATTGATTTGTCGATCCATCCTTTTCCACCATCCACTAAGGTCAAAATTCTGTTCTCATAATTATACCAAGCTTTAAAAAATGAAGTTTAAGTTGAGAAAGATATGGGCAATGATGTAATCAAACCTCACACTCTCTCCATGATGATTGAGAAAAGTTTCAATTAATTTGGGATCCAAATGAACATTATTAAATGTGTAGTAAATATAATTGGTATTAAAAGTAGTACATCCTAAATTCCTAACATTAACCGTCATACTCCATTAATTT
This sequence comes from Suaeda aralocaspica, assembly GCA_016808085.1. Classification (NCBI taxonomy): domain Eukaryota; kingdom Viridiplantae; phylum Streptophyta; class Magnoliopsida; order Caryophyllales; family Amaranthaceae; genus Suaeda; species Suaeda aralocaspica. The sequence continues at coordinate 1,697,758 of PYUH01000019.1, forward strand.
CATCTTAATTGCAACATTGTGATTTCTCTACGAGGCTGGACTAGTTTTAATCAAGTGACATTTTTATAATTTTAAAATTTTCCCATATTCTATCATTTGCATTTCAGACCAAAAGCCTAATTTGATAGTTGAGGCCCAAAAATAGTTTATATACTCTATCACAAACTTTAATTTTGAATTTTTTTCACAATTTATACAAACAAATTAAATTAGAACTTTTTTTTTAAAGGGAATTTAAATTAGAACTTAAAAGTTAAAATAGAGTATCTCTTAGCTTTTAAATAAATTTTTTTTTATTGCTTCATATAACCAAATGGCCGTCTCTAGCATATTGGCATTTACCATCGAGAAACAATAGCATCTCACGTTTAGTAGGCTAGCATTTAAAAAATATTTATTTTTGCTAACGAAAGTCAACTCTTGCAGTCAACTATTATAAAAATTGTCATAGAATAATTATGTGGCAACACTATATATGAGCTGTTTAACCATGACATAAATTCAAAGTTCTAATTAAATAGTTTTATTTTGGGCAAAATTTGCAATTAAAAATGTCTATTCCACAATTTAAAAGGCAGCTGCAAGAGTGCCTTCTTGAAAATGAATACTAAAAGGGCAACTTGCATGAAGAAAAAGTATATTGGCAATATAATTTCGATTTGAGGTGTATGATGGCAGCAAATGTACGTATTGTGTAATTAAACCAATTAGGTTAAGCTGTGATTAAAACAATATCCAATTAATCATTATGGCAATTTTAGCAAAGCATGTCCTGATCAAGTGATTAATGCATGCAATTTAGTTATATGCAACGTAACAAGGATTAGTAGCCACACGCCACATTAATTACGTCAAATAAGAGCATAATTTAATGTAATATAAAATAATAATCAAGTATTAAGGTTGTTGAGCATATTTTTAATCATGGTGGGGAGCCTAGGATGGAGGATTTTTCTTACTAGTAAATGGTTATTGTATAACCATTCATGTTTAAAAATTAATTTGCACGTTAGAATTCGAGAGTTTTATAGTACAAAGTTATAAAAATGGAGAAATATTATCAACTATCGAACATAATTTATAGAAAGAGTACAATATTAGGTGAGACTGTCACGCATTCACACATAACCATAATTATGTGTACGTCTAAGTGTCTAGCTAGTGTGTACTAACTTGTTTATATATCTCCTCTTGCTTAAAGCGGGCAACTTACAAAGGGTATTTCTATGGTCTAACTGTCTAAGAAAAAAATTATTATAACCGTTAAAATTTATGGCAATTCATTTTAGTGAGGGTAATAATTATAATCAACTTCAGGATTGGAGATACGTACTCCGTTATATAGTTTCACAATTATATCATCACTTCTTGGGCTTAAACATCACCCAACCAAAAATTCCCATTAAAGTTTAAGGTGGTCAAAGCTCTTTCTTATTATTAGAGGACCATCTCAACCAAAAGCTTAAGCTTATGGTTGAGGCCCTTCAGCATGGGCCCCCCCTTATACCATGCGCTTAATAATTCCACTTAGAAGGGAGGGGTGGATGAGATTCGAACCCGTGACCTTTGTGTCACGTTGGCGCTGATACCATATTAGAGGACCGTCTCAACCAAAAGCTTAAGCTAATGGTTGAGGCCCAGGAATAGTTTATATACTCTATCACGCCCCCAACCATCAGCTTAAGCTTTTGGTTGAGTTGGTCTTCTAATATGGTATCAGCGCCAACGTGACACAATGGTCACGGGTTCGAATCTAATCCACCCCTCCCTTCTAAGTGGAATTATTAAGCGCAGGGTATGAGGGGGCCCATGCTGCATCCACACTTCAAGCCCAACGGGCTCTCGTGTGAGGGGGCGTGATAGAATATAAAACCAATTATTTCTGGACCTCAACCATCAGCTTAAACTTTTGGTTGAGTTGGTCTTCTAATACTTATAACCTAAGTTTTAACTCAAAAACACCCATTAGTCTTTTACGTACTAGTTCATTTGGCTTATTAAACCAACAAGGGCAAAAAATTAGGCGTAATTATTTTCTGTTATAAAATTCCAAATTACATTTACCTACTATTTTTGTATATATAATTATTAGTATATAATTACCAATACTTATCCTACAAGCAGTCTTTTCTTTTATTTCCAATTTTGACCCTAAACCTTGACCTCATCTCCTCATTATAAAAGAAAGGTAAAGCCGTAAAGGGTTTCATTGCACCTTTGTTTTCTTACATTATTTACACGATTTAGTGAATTTTTTTTTTAATATAAAATTTTGTTTATCTCCTAATTACCAAAACTTGTCCTACAAGCTAAGTTTCCAATTTTTGCACTAAAACCGTGTCCTCCTACATTACCATTATAAAAAGAAGACTAAGGATTTCATTACTCCCTTTATTTCATCTAGCGATTATAGATTGAAGGTTTTAAAGAATTTCGTCAAAATTTTATACATAAAAATCCAACCAACAAATCATCAATGAGTATTCAAATTCTCAACTATTCTAATAATATAACTCCTGATGTCATGAGTAATTATAATAACTACGACATACAAGGTGAAAGGTTTAAAAGATTGAAAACACACCACTTTCAATCGTTCGATAAGGTAACGTATGCGCCTTTTGGTGATATTTTCAATGATTTTAGGGTTTATGATCATCATAATATTACTATGGTATCACAATTCTACAACGTTGATGTTGAAACTTTATTAAACAATAAGAAACTGTTTTTGGTTCTTGACTTGGATCACACGCTGCTTAATTCATCTTTCTTAGAGAAATTAACCTTGGAGGAAGAATACTTAAATAGTCGAGTGAATCGAAATATTTCGAATAGTAACTTGTTTAGGCTAGATAACTTGGGGTTGATGACAAAGCTAAGACCGTTTGTTCATCAATTCTTACAAGAAGCAAGTAAAATGTTTGAGATGTGTATTTACACAATGGGAAATCGTACTTATGCCCTAGAAATAGCCAAGATTCTTGATCCCGAAAACAATTACTTTAAATCAAGAATAATCTCTAAAGATGATTATCCTACAAGAAAACATAAAGGGATAGATGTTTTACATGTACCGGAAAGTTTAGTGTTGGTTCTAGATGATACTGAGGCCGTATGGAAATATAACAAAGACAACTTAATTAATTTTGATGGATCGATACATATACTTTCAATCAAGTAGTCACAATTCAAATCCGGGTTTAAAAACTGCAAATCACTCTCCGTGTTAAAGACGAGATTGATGGAACACTTGCTACTATACTCCGTGTTCTAAGAAGAATGCACCAAGTATTTTTCGACACAACTTATAATAATAATAATAATAATAATAATAATAATAATAGTCCATATTATACTGTTGTTAAGGACGTAAGACAAGTGCTTAAAACAATGAGAAAGGGTGTTCTAAAAGATTGCAAGATTGTATTCAGTGGAATTATTCCTTCAAACGTTGTAGCGTCTAAGCATTGTTTGTGGAGGATGGCGGAAGAGTTGGGAGCTAAATGTTCGACTGAACTCGACTCATGTGTGACACACGTTGTTTCGATAAATCGTAGCACGGAGAAGTCTGTTTGGGCTGTTAAAGAGAACAAGTATTTGGTGCACCCTAGGTGGATTGAAGCTGCAAATTATTTATGGCGAAGACAACTTGAACATAAGTTTCCAGTGAAGACAAACAGTACGTGAACCATTCAAGGCTTAGCACTCATCATTTAGCCCGGCCTAAAAACTAACAACAATATATAGCTAATTGACCATAAATGAATTTATACAAGATTAATCGATTTACACAAGTATATCTCGAATTTGTACACTGATAAACATATCATTTTGCTATTAATTAATTAATTAATTAATTAATCAAGATGTTATGGTTGGTAGTTTGAAAATATTGTTGTCACATTAAGCAATTCAGGGGGAAGAAATATTGTAGTTAGGAGGTATTTTAATTACTACTCCTTATTACATATTGTATTTACTACTAAAGGGATTATGAATTGAAAGATTATTAAGAAAATCGTACATCAAAAATTAGCTGGATTAATAAACTATAAACATAAATTGGTACTCCCTATGAATTTTGGTAGTGAGTACGTACAGGGGAAAACAATCAATATACAAAATTATACATAGAAGGTGAATTGAATACAGACACCTACATTAGACAACATTAACAACACCTAAACTAATGATCAAAACTTACTACTCGTTAACTAATAAGATTTATAAAGCCCGTATGTTATTTTCTTGCACAAATCTAGGTATATAATATTGTATTTCCTACAACTAAATCGTGGCCAAAAATGTAATATTAGATTCTTCCATTTGAGGGCCTGTTTTCTTTAACTTAAACTCGGTTCAGCTCCTCTTTTATTTTGCTAATCATTAATCCTTAATGAAAACTTTCAGTTCAGTTCAGCTGTTTTTAGTTGAAGTAAACAGGCCCGAAATAAAGTATTTGAATAATTTAACATTGCATTAAACTTTTCACTTTTATAAGTGATTATATTTTTGCTTTTAATATAAATCTTGTTGCATAAGTTTTGCAAAGAAATGATTAAAAAAAATGTAGAAGGCTCATTCATTCATAAACTCGTTTACTTATAGGCTTGATTTGAGCTCGAGCTCGTGCTCAAAATTAAACGAGCTTAAACGATCCAAGCTTTAACACTGTAAATTTAACAGATCTGAGCCAAGCTCGAACAATAATTTTGAACGCTCAGTTACCCTCGAGCTCGACTCGAGCTGATCAATTAATAATTATCAAACCTATCTCGAACAAGCTACTACTCGGCTCGGCTCGTTAACATCCCTACATAAATCTTTTAGTTTGAGTATTGCATGATAATATCAAAATTATTCTCACATCCAAATCCAATATTAATAACATTATTGAATTTAATTAGCTCACGAAAAACTTCAAAATTAACATCTCTATATGATATTGATAATATTTTATGACTAACATTCTTGGAGTCCATTTTTAGTATTAAAGTCACAATGTTTTCAGACTTTTCAGTTTTTACCTTGCATATGCTGATACAGAACACGCATTTGTTTCGAATACCTTAGCTAACTAGAAGTCTAAAAGGAAATTTTAGAGTAGAAACGAACAATAAAGGAGTGAACTCTTGAATCAACTTGCACAATAAGACTAGATGTGAATATTTTCACACCAGGAAAATTTCAGTGCAACAGCAGAGTAGAAGAAAATCTGAAGGTTCATTGGATGCAAATGACAGGAAATTTAACGCTTTACACCTAAAATTTTGGATATATGCACAACATAGCCGATTGATCTTGACATGTAAAGTCTCTACAAAATAACCTGAAACAAAGAGCAACAGAGACTAGACAAGCTTGCCAATTGTAAACGCCAATAAGATGAACAATAAATACAATTTTGACTGGCATGAGCCATGGTATTTACATCTCTGTTGTTGTATTCACCTCTTAGGGGAACATGTTTAATAACCCTAAGAATCTTAATGTCAGAATTTATCGCTTTTGCAAACTCTAATTGTTGTAAAGAGCGAGAGGTGGAGGACAGAGTGAAAAACAATATGCTCTATCAAAAACTAGAGCAACGATTGACTGCATATCGTAGCTTCATAAAAATCAACTCTTAGCTTAGCTTTCATACTCCAATGCAGGATCCACCATTGTTTCCACCACTTGAGATGAGGATGCATCTACCCTAGTCAAAATTTCAGGTGCTCCAAAAGCATCCCTTATAATCTGCAACAATGAACATAGAACAGAAGATGAATCAGCTTTCAGATTTTCAATTATATCCTTATATAGATGAACCCAAATTTATTACATATAAATAAAGAACACGGCTACATTTGTAACATTTGACTAGGGTATTGCAACACATCTTCTGAAAGTAACATAATGCTCCTCAAATTAATGATTTTTTTCAATATATAATTAGAAGGAAATATTCACAACAAAATGCCACAGTTAGTTTACAAATAAAGAGAGTGATGCTGTATGCTTCTTCACTCTTACAGGTTGACAGCTGAGCACCACAACACTGCTAATGGTTTTCCTCTGATATCTATCTCATTGCTTTTATTGATTCATGTCTAGCCAACCCCAAACTTTTTGGGGGGCTAAAGCTTTGTTGTTATAGTTGCTGCTAAAGAAATTAAAGAAAACGAAAGGAAAACCCTTGAAAGAACAGTTAAGTAAGGTTCTAAAAAGAACTTCCCTTTTCTTTTATAGCTACAAGCCTAAACTTCCCCCTTGATTGAAATTTGCATATCAATTACAAAATTACCAAAGTTGGCTTTGGAGTTTGAATTATCTCCATCTCTCTAACTAGGCTCCTCTTTTATCTCTCTCCTTCTCCTTGAAAATTGTGCACCACCCAGATGTTGCTTTTATAAAGGAATGGAAGACGTATGTCACAGTGACCATGTGCCAATGCATTTACATTGTGAAGTTTGTATTCTTACGGTGTAATCGTTTAACCTACTCAACTAAATGTTCATGGTTGGTGCTGTTACTGATTTACTGCTATTTGAATCTATTACTTCCTCCTTTATATAGTTGTGCTGGCCACTACTATCTTATATTTTGAATCAATAAAAATCCAAGTATAAAGAGTTGAAAAATGAATAACACATACGAAGTATATACTAAGACCCACGTAAACATCTATTATGAATAATTATTTTAAACATCAGTAAAAAAAAAGAGTGGTCAAAGCGTAGAGTCTAATTAGTGCAGATGTCAAGGCGGAAGACTGGAAGTAGGTCATATCGGCATTTCAATAATTTTTACTTTATCAGCCCATTTTGGCCTTTTACATAACAGCACTTGACAACTTGGGCATATCAGTTTCATAAATTTGAAACTGAGAAATTCCTACTGTGTTGTACAATGAACAAAGGTGAATGACCAAATCAAGCATATATGTATAAATAAAATTGAAAAAAAAATTAAAAATAAAAATAAAATAAAATTGTAACTTACAAGAATCTCTTCATCTAGATATGAGATCATAAACATTCTCTGGAGGTTTCCACCTGAAGCAAAAAATAAAAATTCAGAATCACCAAACACAATCTTCGTTGATAAAAATATGAAGTACTGTACAAAAATCACCATCTAAAATTGGAAAATCATTTTTGTTTGTCCATAACCTCTCCTATATACATGTATATTTACACCGCTTATATTGACAGCAAGGAATGCATTTTATGAAGAAACTTCTACTTTTGGCTATAAAATTCCAACATTAGGAGTGTAGGATGTGCGCCAAACCTGTGACCAGAGCACCCTCCTTTCACTTTTTCAAAACCATTTCAGTTCACATTATGAGCTACATCAGTATTCCATGTCCATATAAACCGAAAGATATAAAAAAAACTCCATAACGTAGTCAAGATGCAATAAATTTATTTTGACCAAACATTAAATTTTATCAATATAATCGAGAGAAATTTGGGCACTGCAGTTGTTCTATTACAATTAAACATTTTAACGATTATAGATAACAGAAAGTGGCAAAAAAAATTATCATGGCAAAAAAATTAAAAAAAAGTAAATCTGCATACTCAATGGAATCCTGATGCCATTAGAAAGTGCATCCCTAATAGGAACAGGAAGTTGTTGAGCAGCACCAACAGCTTGTCCCAACGGACCCTTGAGCTGATCAGGAACGGCTTCTTCCACAACAGTAGGCGAGTCGAGGATGCCCTCAGAATATTCTTCTTTCATTCGAAGTGGCCCTTCAACAGATAACTTGGAGGATAAGGTGAATTTGCTGTCTACCTGCACGCAGAAAGAGCAGACAAAAAAATTAATAATAACATTATATTGTATTGCAATGGAATGGAATGGAACAACAATTCAAATTACCAATGTTAAATAGTAGATTATCACAGTGTCTCCTAGAAAATTCCAACAGAAGTAGCTCAAATACTCATATACAAGTATAATAAAATATCCAGCAACATTTTTAAAAGAAAACCAATGAGCAAATAATATATTTCTGAGAAATGACAATAAGCTTTTAATTTTATACTGATTTTAACAGACATCAACGGTGCCAAATGGCCCTAAATTTCTTGAAGATTTTCAAACGCAGTAGCAGCAAGAAACCACAGTATGTAAATGTATAGACCTATACGTCACTAGGTGGCCGTATCTGTTTCATTTGAATAAGATAATTGGTATACATTTGAGGTCATTATACGCTGTATTCATTCATAAGTTACTAGTCCAACTGTAGAATACAGTAATAATAGAAAATTGTCATAGAAAGTTTTTTAAGAATCTATTTATACTAGCTCAAATTAAAACTAACATCCTATTGATTAGTTCAAAGAAAAGATGTCAAATTAATAGACATTTTCATAAGTATTGAAAGACAAAACAATAAGGGGTAGCTATTATACGCTGTATAATGTCATTATACGCTGTATTCATTCATAAGTTACTAGTCCAACTGTAGAATACAGTAATAATAGAAAATTGTCATAGAAAGTTTTTTAAGAATCTATTTATACTAGCTCAAATTAAAACTAACATCCTATTGATTAGTTCAAAGAAAAGATGTCAAATTAATAGACATTTTCATAAGTATTGAAAGACAAAACAATAAGGGGTAGCTATTATACGCTGTATAATGTCATTATACGCTGTATTCATTCATAAGTTACTAGTCCAACTGTAGAATACAGTAATAATAGAAAATTGTCATAGAAAGTTTTTTAAGAATCTATTTATACTAGCTCAAATTAAAACTAACATCCTATTGATTAGTTCAAAGAAAAGATGTCAAATTAATAGACATTTTCATAAGTATTGAAAGACAAAACAATAAGGGGTAGCTATTATGAATAGTGTTTTAGTTCAACTGATCAATATTAATGTACATATTGGTTCTTCATATAATTATAAGATTGTGTTTGACATTGACTATCTTCGTTGAATACTCCTCCCATACAGTAGACAAACCTTATTTTATGAGAGAGAGAGAAAATTTATTAGACCTTCTTTGACTGAACTAATCAGACCTTATCCGAACTTAAGAGCTTAAAAGTTAAATAAGTTAATAGAACAAACATTAAAACTTGAATTTCAAGGATTTGTCGATTCTTACTGAAAAATATGAGAAGGTAGCTGAAAAACATAAATTACTAGATGCAGGCAAGGAAAAGAGTGATAATGAAAATTGAAATGTTTGATGAAGTTTTACAAAGTATATTTAAAGTCAACACTTTTATCCTCTTTGCACATCACTTGTTATTTATCTTTTCCTCTCTGTCTCACTTGATTATTAATCACTTTCTTTCCTAATCCACTTTTCTTCCTTTAAACTATCGACTACCTTCAACCCTTGTCCTTGTAGGTTACAGGGTAAGTTACCAAACCAAACCATTTACAAGTAAAAGTGAGCTATTGCTTTTATAATCAGGTAATAGGACTTGTATGTGTACAAAAAGCCTAACTTATGGGGCCTAAGCTTTAATATCCTGTACCAATCTGCTAATTTGGCTAAAGGCTTAGTGTGTTAATATGAAAGTGGCATACTTGCATACGACAGCAAATGGAATATGATAGTTGACTACTTGCAAACCACAGCAATTGGAATACTGATGATGTGACGAGCCATGATCATCCAGCAAACACAAGCACAAAACTAGTTTATGAGGAGGGCAGGGTAAATTAGGTACCTTGGTAAGTTGGTAACTAATTAGGCTTGAACTACTAATAACTTTTAGAGCATACACCAAAAAGACTGATGATGCATCATCATAAAATTAATCTTGTTCTATGAGAAGTAGACACTAAACTCAGCAGGTGCCCTATTTGGGTAATATTACAACTATCAGTTATAAGTGTAGAAACTTTGTTGCTAGTGCGAAAGAGTCCAAGCACTCAATAGCTTAAGCTATTGGACTAGGGTGAAGCCATATTTTTGATGCAATACCCTCAGTCCCTCACTGCATTACCCTGGCCTTTCGAACAAAAAGCATCCTATAGTATTTGACATTCTAAGTCTCCAGCTGATAAATGAGGCTAAGCAATAAAAACAATTAATGTATCAATATGTTGCTTAAACATCGTTATCATGTTACTCTTTGAAAAATTGCAGGGGTTATTTTAATAAAGCCAAATGTAGCTGCTACACAGCATCCTGTCCTGTGGCATGAGAGTAAAGCCAAAGGTAGTGAAGCAAGCATCTTTGTAGGAAAAATCACTAAACCTTCAAGATAGAAAGTCAATATGATGGCTCCTTAGTCTTTGGTGAAGATGCCATCAACAGCTATGGTGAGCATTGTAAATTCGAAATGCTAGCTTCAGTATAATCAATATAAGCAGCTCCACCTAATTTGTTGATGCTAATGATTCAAATAAGCAGATTATTTATTGCCTAGAAGCTAGATTTAGTCTATTATCATTTAATTATTTAAATTTAATATACAGAGGGATAGAAGTCATAGCACAAAAGGTCATTTAGAAGCCATTACCGAGTTCAATAGTCTCAAATTTACTGTGACCTTTGAATAAGTGTCCTTCAACCATACATCCATTTTTGAGATATTTGCCAATGTTGTTGGAAATCTCCTGAGAAGACAGAAGGCACCACACACTTAATTAGCCTTCAGTCCATCAATCACTGTATGTGCTCAACCTTAATCAATTTATATTGGTATTGAAACAAAAGAAAAGGAGGCAAAAAAGAAAGTACGCACTCCAAAAGGAATTGAGCGGCAGCTGGAGTGTTAGAACCTAGCCAATCAAAATTCCATCTGCCTTCTAAATAAGGAGACCTGGAAAGCTGAAAAGGACAAATAAATCTTTTGATCCTCATGTGAAATAAGTAGATAAATTCAGTACATTTACCACCTACGTTGTGGGTCGAGATGATGGATTTAGACGCTCAAGAGCTGTTACTCTCTCCATCACGTCAATTCGGTGCAGCTCGGTGACCTTTCCTGTGACTAAAGCCTCAAAACCCCCTGCATCTTTAAGCTGACAAAACATAACAAGACAGTTTATCAGAATTCATAAATGACATAATCATATAATAAAAGGAAAATTTTATAGCAATAATCCTAACTTTTGTCAATTATTTATTAAAAGACCCACCTTTGATTTATTCAAAAATGGACCAACCTTTTACTTAGATTTTCCAATTTTAGACCCTAAGCAAAATAACCTGCAATAACAGGTTAAACTTACCTGCTAACGATTAGCACCATCACCCTCAAAACTCAAAACTCACCCAAACACCACCCACTGCCTGCTAGCTACTCCGATCACCATCTGACCACCCTCGCACAAACCCACTACCACCTACTATCTTCCAGCAACCCCACCGACCATTCACACATAAACAGACCGCCACTGAAGGCACCCCAATGGCCCCATTCTAGCTCCTTTATCACATAAACCCACCACCCTTTTTTTTATCTTCTGCCATTGTTTAGTTTGTTGAGAAGAAGAAAAAAATCACAATTTTTAAAATTAATGTACTTATATTAATCACAAAATTCTTAATTAAAATTGTGGTTTCAATCTAATTCATTAAAACCAGTGGTAATTGAATCGATGGACATTGCTTAAATAAACATAAACAAAACCTCAAAAACCCATAAATTAAATTCAACCACAAACCATAAAACCCCATAATTTAAGAAATTTAATCCCTTTTCATTGATAAATCACCCAAAGTTAACCTTAGAATACAAAAACAAATCAATCTTTAATGAATTTAGACAAAACCCAATTTTAATTAAATAGAATTTTGGAAAAAAGAATTGACTCAATAGAAGAGAGCGAGTCAAATCGGTAGTAGCTTGGTTCGACAATGTCGTTTTAGGAGTTCTTATGAGACAAGAGTGAGTTGTAGTGGTGATGAAATAGAGTTGAGGGTGGCGACGGGATTGTCGAATTGCTGGTCAAATTGAAGTTGGGGCCATTGATGATAGGGGATGATGAAAATATTATGATTGATTACACTATAATAAAGCAGCATAATTAAATTTCAACTTTTTGTATTTTGTCAATTATTCATGAGAAATGAATAAACTTTAATTCACATAATGCTGGCCAAAGTATGGTAATTTAATGGTGGTGGAAAGAAGAAAGAGATTGGTGAGGCTTGAGGGAGGGAGGAAGAAGATGAAGGTGACATGTTTATCAGGTTATAGGTAAAAGGGTCTAATTTTAGAAAACGATGGGAAAAGGTTGGTCCATTTTTGAATAAATCAAAGGTGGGTCTTTGAGTAGATAGTTGACCAAAGTTGGGATTATTTTTACAAAATTTTTCCTATAATAAATTAATGGCTTCGATTTACGGTTAAGATGGAAAGTATCATAGAGAACCAGAGAAACGAATGGCACTAAATCTAAATTCACATGGTTGCATAGGGGGGTGTTCATTCGGATCAATCCGAGAACTCGGATATCAGACTATTTGGATATCCGATAATTGTCGAATCAAATATCATCGGATGATCCGAAAACATATCATTGTGGAACCAAAACTAGTAAATACAACGTAAAAATCCAACTCGATCCGAAATATGGCCGACCCAATCAGTGATGCGACTGATTCAATCCGAAATATGATCAATCTGATCCGTGATCCGACCAATCCGATCCAAGAAACACAATTCCTCACGTTAGGGTTGTTCAAAATAATCCGATCCGATAAAGTCGTATAATTTTTTTTTTGTTTTTTAGATTTCAGATATTTCGGAATGGATATCCGATAAAAGTTGGATCGGATACTGATCACGCTTATTGGATTGTCGGATGTCCGAAATATCCGAAAATGTGAAAAGGGTAGGCATTTCGGATCGGATTATTTCGTTAAATTTGAGAGTTTTGTGTTTTTTTTTTTGGGGGGGGGGGGGGGGGGGGGGGGGGGGCCAAATTTTTTGTTAAGTAATAACTTATGAACACCCCCACCTCACATGTTTGAATATTTGAAATTTCGAAAACGTGATCCGAATCCGATCCGAAAATTGTCAAATATCCGATCTGAAATATCTGAATTTTTTGTCAAATATCCGATTTTTTCGGATTCGATCGCTCTGATTTGATTAATTTGAACACCCTAGCATAGACGACCTAAAATTTAGATTTATTGCAGGTTCCAATGGTGTTCTTACTTCCACACCCAAAGGTAAGGATGTCGATGAAACAGAGGCCAAGAGTAGGATAGCTAGTCCCTATACCTTGTCAGATTCGTATAAGGAGTTGCCGCAGCACAGAATCTAGCCAAGGTTTTTATGCAGCCTGCATTTAATGTCCAAACTCATTCCTATCGACCTCTAACAAAATCAATTAATACTCCTTCCCTGATGTGTATCATATCACTCCTTCAAGTCTCAACTAACCATAATACTACGTAAATAAGCAAATACTTCCTCCTTTTCACAATCATTGCAACCTAATATGTTGGCAATTTGGCACACACTTTTACAAAACAATAGAGAGAATGTACAGATGGAAAATCTAATTAACTAACAAACCTATAATTACTCCTCCATGCAAATTTGCCATCCTCCAACACACCAACCTAAAACACCGCCTTCTTGACCACCCTAACCAACCACCACCACCTCACCACTTTCACATACACGATAAACTACATTTTACAATGATGAACTACCACTTCGTCCCTTCTACAATGAGTACGACAATAAATAATGATGATGAAGAAAAAGAAAGATGATTGGAAGTTGAAACCACGACAAAGGCCTCCTCTATGCTTGACTATTCTTGACTACTTCTCCTTTTGACCGTTCAAATCCTTTCGAGAACTTCAACACGACTACGGTCAAATTTGGCCTTGGTTCCTAACAATTACAAATCTTAAACCTTTGACAAAATTCCAAACACCAGGCTCAAGATCTGTTTTGGTGGATTAGGATTGTTTTAAAAGTTAGCTTAATGATTATGTAAGTATGATTGATGAGACAAGTTGTGCCGAAAATTTTTGGGTCGATAACCTCTGTCTTCCCCTTTTTTCCGCTTTAGTTTATCTCATTAGTTGTGATGATATAGGTAGTACTGTAGTAGGCAGGTCAGACGTGGTGATGACTGATGGACTGTATTAAAAATGGTAGGGGGTATTTATGAGGATGCTGCCGCCTGCCAGTAATGATTGCACTAATGTGATATGAAGTAGTTTAGGATATATACAATAGAGGTCGTTTGTTGGAGGGACTAGCTGACCATAAGTCCCCCAACTACATAACAATTTTAAGTCATAGGTCTCAACTATTAACCATAACAGCCAAAATATCTATTCTTTTTAATTTCACCTTTGAGATCAATAAGATCAACTTTCATTGTCACACTTACACAGAGGACTCCATATTTACTAATAGATCCATGTTTCTTACCTTTCACTGCAATTTTAGATTTAGCTTAGTAAAACTTGGCAAGGAGAATTTCATGCTTCTAAGCACAACTTCAAGTATGGCTTATCGATCATTTCCTTACAGTTCCAACGTATTGGCTTTTACCAAGGTTAGTGTACCCAAAGTTCAATTTCACGCCATTGTTTTGGGATTGAAAAAAGAACTGAACAAAAGTAGTAAGAGAGACCAAGATGCCATTGATAAAGATTAACTTCCTTGCATAAAGGAGCAAGAACCTTTCAATAAGAAATCTTCTAAATGACACTTTTTACAATAAGAATATAGATAATACCTATTTAGCACAAAATGGCTAGATTTTCAAAAACGGAAACGTTTCGGAAACGAGGAAGCACTAATTCCCAAAAACAAGGAAACGGGGAAATTAGGTAAATATAAAATTCAAAAACAATGTAAACAAAAACAAAAATATCTTACATATAAACATAAAATTTTATATGTTATTACAAACAAGAAACTAAATCTTGAATAAAGCATTAACTTTGCTTCAACAATAAATTTATCGCTACCGCCATTAAGAATAGAGAAAGAGTCTAACTCAAATTGTGTTTCAGAACAATGATCTAAAAATAGAGAAAGCCTTGAAAGAGAGAAACATCAAATTCTGGACAAACAATAGTTTTAGGTGGAGACAGAGTACATGTTAAGAATGTTTATTTTTAGTGCTTTTGGGTTAGGGCTCGACAATTTGGCATGCTAAATGGGAATATGGGATTCTTGTATTATTTATGTGTTTGTGTCAGACTATAAAAATTCTCTAATGAGGGAAGATGACAGTTTTTCTAGCTAAAATAAAGTGTGGGGCGTCGTGGGGTTACCTTTTACATGTGGTAAAAATAAGGCGAAAAAAAAAGACAAAGCCCAAGACAGCCCTCCAAAAGCCAAAAACAAAGGCTATAATACACACTTTTAAGAGGTTTTGGGGTCCAAAAAAAATTACCGAAAATTTACTAGGTGCCCCTATGATCAAAAGAGGGTTCAAAAGGTAATAAGACGACTCTTGAGAGAACAATAAGCTAGTGTATCCTTTTTTTTAAATTGTCTAAATAGGGAAGATAACAAGTTTTTAGAATCTAAACCGAGCATAGATGTCATGGGGTCACCTTCAGAACGTGAGAGAAAAATACAAAATGAAAACAAGACGGGGCCCGTGAGAGCCCTCCGGAAACAAAAAACGAAGTCTATAATTCACAATGTTTAGGGGTTACGGGTCCCCGAAAAACATTTTGTAGAAATTTTACATGGTGTCCCCAAGGTCAAAAGAGGACACTCAAACAACTTTTCGGGGTTCAAAAGGTTATAGCCTATAGGAAGGTCCCCGAATAACAAAAAAGACAAATTTGCTCCTTCCCAGGAATTCCCTAAAAAGAAAACATAACAATTTTTTAGAAGCTAAAAACAATCATGGGCCATCCCAAGGTCACCAGAAGGAAATGAATAAAATTTGGGGTGAAAACAAAATGGAGCCCTAAAGAGCTCTCCAAAAGCCGAAAACGAAGGCTATAAGTCACGTTTTTCGGGGGTTTCGAGGTACCGAAAAAATAGTGGCCTAAAATTTCATTTGTTGATAATATGTTCAAGGGTCGTAAAGAGAAAACATAACAAGTTTTTGGAAGCTAAAAACAATCATGGGTCATCCCAAGGTCACCAAAAGCAAATGAATAAAAATTTGGGGTGAAAACAAAATGGAGCCCTAAAGAGCTCTCCAAAAGCCGAAAACGAAGGCTATAAGTCACGCTTTTCAGGGTTATAGGGTCCCGAAAAAACAGTGGCCTAAAATTTCACTTGTTAATAATCTGTTCAAGGGAAGGCTCCTACATAATAAACGGTTAGAAAGCTAATAAAAAATTTTGGGAGAGCAAAAAATATTCTTTTTTGAGGTTTTTAGTGTATGCAGAAAAAATGTAACTTGGGCATATGAGCTAAGTCATGGGAAGATCATAATTCATAAGTCGGGTACTCAACTTGAGAACAAAGTTTTATAAATGTTTAAGAAAGGTTTCCTGAGCATTTTCAAGTGTTTGAGTTTCCAAACTCTCGGTCCTAGAAATTTCCTTGCTTTATAGGATAATAACGCCCATTCATCAAATCAACAAGAATGCAAAGTAACTAACTTAGGTTGCTTGTCTCAAGTGAAAATCTGGATAATTGACTATCCCTATATATTGAGCATATAAAAGCGTTATTGAATTCCTAGTTTGCATGCTTAAATATACAATAACAAAGGAAACCATTTTTGCAGGGACTTTCCAAGATACGACCTCCTCAAAAACGTCTACATCTAACTTATCAATCCTTATATTGAAACTACAGCTATTGGGTGTGCTAGCAAGAGAGTTACTTCTTGGATGTACGGAGTCATGATATTCGAAGCTCCTGATTACAAGGAATATCACTGTATTATCGCAACATTGACAGCAAAGTTTGTTGGTAAAGGTTTTTCCATTCAATCCTACATAAAATTCAGTTCATTGTTATTCAATTGTTCTTTTGGCTAGTTGAATTTCAATCACTAAAAAAGAATCACGGAGTAAAATTTGTGCTCAACTCCGATCACACAACAACGACATCCGGAGTTAATACATTGCTCTCCATAACAACAAGAGTTTTCAACATATCCATAAACTATAGAACTTCTACTCCCTCACTAAACCTAAAAGTTCGACCATAAGCCAATGCAACATCAATCAAATCCACTATTCAACACATTGACAAAACAATTGCAATATATCAAACAACAATTTCTTCAAACACAATGACATAAACATAAACATGATAAATTCAACTGATTGAAAACGCAGAATTCAAATAATCGCGAGAACAAGTGAAACTTACAGCAAGTATCAGCGATTCCTTAGCAGAGAGTCGCTCCATTTCTTTCGCATAAGCAGCAGAAGCTCCTTGAACAGTCTGCTGAACCATCGCGCGACAAATTTTGCCGCCATGCTTAACATTCTTCTGCTTTAGACGATTTCGGTTGAATTTCGCCGCAACATTTCGGCGAAATGATAGAGGAAGGTAGCAGGTAGGAGAAGAGGATGAAGTGTTGGAAGAAAGGAAGCCATTGAAGGTGAGAATTGAGCTTTGTAATGGAGATATTGAAGTTGAAGAAGAAGCCATTGTTGTTGTTGTTGTTGTTGTTGTTAGTTTGTGTGTGGTGGAAAATTTGATGAATGTGATTGAATTATTGTTGAATTTGATAAATTGGGAATTATTGGAGATTTAATTAAAAACCCTAATTAAAATTGATTGTAAATTTGTGATTTTGAGGATGAGAGATGGAGAAGCATTTGAGAGAGCAATTAGTTTTGGGGAGATTGGTTTTGGAATTTTAAGTGTCAATTTTTTATTGATTTGTTTAATGAGTTTAAAATGAATTTTGTGTGTGGAAATTTAGCAAACCAAAAGCTTGGATTTACTTTTTGGTAATTTGATGTTGTACATTTGTTAAAATGTCTAGATAGAGACTTAAATATTTTGCATGGTGTAATAGTGTTTTGTGGTGATAATAAAGTAAGTGCACAAATCGAGGTTTAAGAGCAATAAGTAGATTGGGTCAAATCGGGCATAAACAAGGTTTGATGCGATGCAAGTGCGGCCTTACAAAGAGATGATTGCAAGAGTGTTTAAAAAGTGAGATTGGAAAGAGTAGATTTTTCTAAATCACTGGCATGCACTAATGTGTTACCAAGGACTTAATTCTACAAATTTCTTATCTAGTACCATATAGACCATGTTGTGGGCTAAAACAATACTCCCCACAATAGATTTCAAATCCTAAAAACCGATTATCATCCATCTTAACTCGGAACAAGGAAAAATGATTTGTCTAAAGACTTGTAACCATCCCTTTTATAGTCTTTTCACCCCAAATTACTTGGTCTGAATTCATATTTTTCCCATACCGGCACAAGGGAAAGTTTTTTTGCAATTTTTTTGGGAGCCCATAATCTCAAAAACCATGGATAATAGCTTTTGATTCAGGCCTCCGGAGGGGCTGTCTCGGGCTTCGTCTTATTTCAGCTCGGCTTTTTTACCACGTGTTGTAGACCATCACATGACACCCCACGACAGGTTTCGAACCCTAAAAATACATTATCATCCTTTGATGGCCTACTCAAAACAAGGAAAAAACAACTTTTCTTGGGAGCAATCTAAATACTTGCTATAATCCCAAATCACCTTGATAAGTGTATTGTATGCTTATATTTTACCCCCTTTTCTGGTTTATTTTGACTCTAACCTATGCTCTTCGGAGCTATTTTGGCTAACATTTGGTTGTATGGAGTTGTTTGTGCTTGTTGGTGACTTTTTGCAGGATTTCGGTGTTTTTGCATTGATTCCGAGGCAATCATATGAGTTACAACTAGATACTAGAAGCCATGGGTTAGAATTGAAGTAATCAGGAAGCTATGATGAAGCCTGGAGTAACTAGAAGACGTGCCAACTTGATTTAGGCGAAAAAGTCATTTCGCCCGGCTAGTCGGGCGGATTTCGCCCGGGCAGTCGGGCGGAATTTACTTAGCATTTTCAAGGAGATAGGGGCGAAAACACTGATCGCGCCCGATCGGGCGGATTTCGCCCGGGCAGTCGGGCGGATTGCTTCCAAGGCCAAAATCACTCGCTTTGTGAGCCCGATCGGGCGGTTTTTGCCCGATTGGTCGGGCGGATTGTCCGGAGCCCGTTTTTCACTCCTTTTGACCCGAGCATTGTACTTTTTATATAAATAGTGTTTGTGTTAGGTCTTTTTAACACATTACATTAGACATAAAAGACTAGATTAGAATTAATTTTCTCTCATTAGGATTTTTTCATTCAGTTTCTCTCTAGAACTTACTTTTGTCAAAACTCAATCATTCATTCAATACAATTGCAATCTCAGGTTCTTCTTTATTTTCTTCTCTTGTTTTTATTAGTTTAATTATTTTCCTTAGTTTTAATTGTTAGTAGTATTTTAATTTTAGATCTTGTTTTTGTTTTAGTTCTTGCTTTTGAGTTATTTTTGTTCTTGTTAATTAGTTTAATTGTTGAAGTCATGTTTTCAGTTCCAGTTCTTATGATTAAATTAGTTCCTTTAGTTTCTATTATGCGTGAGTAGTTCCTTTTCTAGGACTAGGGGATCCATGGATTGATTTTGATGCTTGTTCTTAATTGTTGATTGGTTGTTAATGTACTGGAATTCCTGTTGTCAATTTTTATTGCTTTCAGTTAAATACTGGCCAGGTTTAATTGTTAGTTTGATATTGTTGAAATCGATGCCGAGAGGTAAGATTACCACAATTAGATCATAAGGACAATAGGCAAAACGAGTCTAAGTGAGCGAGAGCCATTAGAGGAGTTTTGAAGGGGACTAGATTCGAGAGAATTAGTGGACCTTAATTCAAGGAAATTGATAATCTAATTAATTAATTGTGTGCAATTCATTTGTTAATCTATGGTGAACCGATGTCCTAGACTTAGTCATAGATTTATTCCCTTAATCAACTTAGTTCTAGTTTTAGTTAGCGTTTGAGTCTTAATTCGACATTCAAAGGCCCTTTACACAGTTTAGACTTTTTAGAACTAATAGGTTTAATTGCTTCCCTGTGGATTCGATCCCTACTTCCCTAGCTATATTAGTTAGAGTGGTTTGGTTTACTTTTGATAGGTGTGCGATAGCCTCATCAAATTTTGGCGCCGTTGCCGGGGAGGCAATTTTTAATTCTATTAGTCGGGTTTATACTGTTTTTCTTTTTATTTTTCTTAGTCTCAAAGAACTTTTTGGTTCTTTGAGGCAGTTTCTCATCCTTGCTCGGAGTTACATATTGTGCAGGTTTATAGGTTTATGCAAACCGACCACGAGCCTGACACTTTCATCTTCCCTGAGCCCGAGCGAGTATTTTTGAAGCGGTTGAGACGTAGTAGACGCCGAATTTTTCTTCCCCGATCCGTGGAGGAAACTGTTTCTGATTTGTCTCAGTTTTTCGAGTTCACTTTCAACCCGTTGTTTGAAGGTTATTTAGAGGTCGAAATGGCTGCCGAAGGAGAAGGACAGGGTAGAGGACCACCACCTCCACCACCGCCACCTGCGGCCCGTTCATTGAGAGACTATTCCTTGCCTAGTACGGAGTCTATGGCTGGAGGTTATTCAGTACCTGATACCGATGCTGCTAATTTTGAACTGAAACCGGCTCTTGTGAATATGGTTGAACGAAATCAGTTTTCAGGGACATTGAAGGAGGATCCGAATTTACACTTACAAAATTTCCTTCAATACTGTGATACTATCAAGCAAATGAACGTTTCTAAGGATTACATTAGGAGGAGAATGTTCCCATTTTCGTTGAAAGACAAGGCTAGAACCTGGTTAAATGATCTTAATATGGCCACAATTAATTGTTGGGAGGATTTGGCTCTTGCTTTTCAGAGGAAGTACTATCCACCACAGAGAACAGCTTTATTGAGGAGTCAAATTACTAACTTTAATCAGGAGACAGATGAGTCACTTTATGATGCTTGGGAACGGTTTAAGGAGTTGTTGAGAATGTGTCCTCATCACGGGCTTGAGAAATGGTTTCTGGTTCAGTCATTCTACAATGGTTTGGGTAATGAGAGTAGAGCTTTATTAGATTCTGCTGCTAATGGTCGATTTATGAACCAGGAGGTTAATGCTGCATATGAACTGATTGATGAAATAGCCACTCATAATTCACAGTTTGGTAACCTTAGAGGGCATTCTAAGAAGGGTGGAAAACATGTAGTTGATGATAAGTATGAGAGTCTAGCTGCACAGATCAATGCCATAAGTCAGAAGCTTGATAAGATTGGTACTACAGCTCCTCCACCATCACCTGTAGCTGCACTTTCGGGATGTACTGATCCTTTCTGTGATTCCTGTGGTTCATTTGGTCATAGTTCCCAGTCATGTACCAGTTCAGTAGAGCAAGTGTGTGCCTTTCAAGCCTATAAGAACAATCCATATTCTAATACATACAATCCGGGCTGGAAGGATCACCCATACTTTTCCTACAAGAACAATAGCAATGTACAGAATCCTCAGCAAGCTATGCCACCTCAGCAGGCACCCCAGCAGATGCAGAGATATGTACCACCACACCCACCAGGTTTCAGTAGGCCACCACTATCAGCACCACCAATGCCAGTTCAACCTAGTGGAGAAATCTCAGAGTTAAAAAATATGATGTTGCAAATGCAGAAAAATATGGAGGCAATGCAGGCTCACAACAAGCACCTGGAGACTCAGATAGCTCAGATTGCACAATCCACTGCTCAAAGGCAACCAGGCCACCTTCCATCACAACCTACACCTCCAGTATCACAGGCATCACAGAACCCCCCGAGGGACCATGTCAATGCCATCACTTTGAGGAGTGGAACTGCTTATGAGGGCCCGGAAATGCCTACTGATGATGTTAATTCTGATGTTGCAGGTGGAGCTGAAAAGACCAGTGATGTGGTGATTGAAGATTTGGAGACAGTTCCAGCTAAGGAGGCCGAAGCACCTAAGAAGAAGGTAGATGACACGTCGATTGATACGATCCCGAGGTCACAGGTTAGGTTACCCTTTCCGAACAGGGTAACCAGAAGTAAGAATGATAATCATTTCAGTAAATTTTTAGATATTGTAAAGAATTTGCAGGTTACTGTTCCATTTACTGATTTGATCACTCAAATTCCTACTTATACTAAATTTTTGAAAGATATTTTAAGCAGGAAACGTGAGTTGAATGTGGTGGAGACCGTAGCACTTACGGAGGAATGCAGTGCCATATTGCAAAACAAGTCACCACCGAAACTAAAGGACCCGGGAAGTTTTTCTATCCCTTGTAATATTGGCCCACTGTTCATTGATAAAGCTTTATGTGATTTAGGGGCTAGTGTTAGTGTCATGCCTTTATCTATTTGTAAAAAACTTGATATGGGTGCTTTAAAGGTTACTAACATCACCTTGCAGATGGCAGATAGGACAGTAAAATACCCTAAAGGTATTTTAGAGGATGTCCCGGTGAGAGTCGGGAAATTTTTTATTCCTGTTGATTTTGTTGTGTTAGATATGGATGAGGATGCTCATATCCCAATTATACTTGGTAGACCTTTCTTACACACTGCAGGTGCTGTTATTGATGTCAAAAATGGTAGTTTGACTCTTTCTGTAGGGGATGATAAAGTTACCTTTAATCTTAATGCTGCTCTTAAGAGTCCTATGATGGAACAGTCATGTTATGTTATTGATGTCATTGATGAAATTGTTAATGATGATATGCCTCGATCCACTACAAAGGATCTTCTGGAGGCCGTTGTTTGCCTTGATGTTGGTGCAGGTGAAGGTACAATTGATGCCGATGAATTGGTCCAGGATCTCACTGGTGAGGAATTAAATCCGGTGGAGAGCCGGAAATTTATTGAGTTACCACAAGACGTTTGTTCTGTTAAAGAGGTAACCCAACCTGAGATGAAACCCCTCCCCTCTAATTTGAAATATGCTTTCCTAGATGATAAGGAGTTGTACCCAGTTATTGTCAGTGCTTCCCTTACCGATAATCAATTAAATAAACTTTTGTCTGTGCTTAAGTCTCATAAAAAGGCTATTGGTTATACTATTGATGATTTGACTGGTATTAGTCCTGATTTTTGTATGCATAGAATTCATTTAGAGGAAGGGCATAAACCATGTATACAGGGTCAACGTCGTTTGAATCCTAACATGCAGGAGGTAGTGAAGAAGGAAGTCCTTAAACTTCTAGATGCAGGTATTATTTACTCCGTGCCTGATTCCCAGTGGGTAAGTCCCGTACAGGTAGTCCCTAAGAAAGGAGGGACAACTGTTGTTCGTAATGAAAAAAATGAACTAATCCCTACTAGAGTTGTCACAGGATGGAGAATGTGTATTGATTACCGGAAATTGAACGTTGCAACTAAAAAAGACCATTTCCCCCTTCCTTTTATCGATCAAATGTTGGAAAGATTAGCTAAGAATAAGTATTTCTGTTATCTTGATGGATATTCGGGTTTCTTTCAGATCCCCATCCATCCTGATGATAGGGAGAAAACGACCTTTACATGTCCCTATGGTACTTTTGCTTATCGTAGAATGCCTTTTGGTTTATGTAATGCACCAGCTACTTTTCAACGTTGTATGATGAGCATTTTTTCTGAGTTCATAGAGTCTATTATGGAAGTCTTCATGGATGATTTTAGTGTTTACGGCTCTGATTTTGATTCATGTTTGACTAACTTGACTAAAGTTCTCGAAAGATGTGAACAGGTGAATCTGGTTTTAAATTGGGAAAAGTGTCATTTCATGGTCAATGAAGGAGTAGTTTTGGGACATTTGGTCTCCGAACGTGGCATTGAGGTGGATAAGGCAAAAATACAGGTAATTGAGCAACTGCCACCTCCAGTGAATGTAAAAGGGGTAAGAAGTTTTTTGGGTCATGCTGGTTTTTATCGCAGGTTTATCAAGGATTTCTCTAAAATTGCGAAACCACTAACCCAACTGCTGCTAAAAGATGTTGAATTTAAATTCACTGATGAGTGTCTTGAGTCCTTTAATATGATCAAAAATGCACTAATTTCTGCACCCATTATACAGTCCCCCGATTGGAATTTACCTTTCGAAATAATGTGTGATGCTAGTGACTTTGCAGTCGGTGCAGTTCTAGGCCAAAGGAGGGATAAGGTCCTGCATGCTATTTACTATGCTAGTAAGACTTTAGATGAAGCTCAAGTGAATTATGCCACCACAGAAAAAGAGCTGCTTGCTATTGTTTATGCATTAGATAAATTTCGTGCTTATCTTGTAGGTTCGAAAGTTATTGTTTACACTGACCATGCAGCTCTTAAGTACCTGCTTGGAAAGAAGGAAGCCAAACCAAGGCTTATCCGGTGGATTCTGTTGCTTCAAGAGTTTGATCTTGAAATTCGTGATAAGAAAGGAGCAGAGAATGTGGTAGCTGATCACTTATCGAGGATACGGTATGATGATGGGGAGATCTCTACCCCCATTGATGATTCCTTCCCTGATGAACATCTGTTTGCAGTTTGTGTTAATTCCCCTTGGTTTGCTGATTTTGCTAACTATGTTGTAGGAGGTGTCTTACCTTCCGATTTGACTTATCAGCAGAAAAAGAAGTTTTTGCATGATGTCAAGCGATACTTCTGGGATGACCCTAACTTGTTTCGTGAGTGTGCAGATGGTTTATACAGGAAATGTGTTCCGGAATGGGAAGTCTATGGTGTACTCCACCACTGCCATACATCACCATATGGAGGTCATGCCGGACCTTCTAAGACGATGTTTAAGGTTCTTGAATCAGGTTTTTATTGGCCTACCATCCTACAGGATGCTCGAGCTTTTATTATGTCTTGTGATTCATGCCAACGAACAGGTAATATTTCACAAAGGCACGAAATGCCCCAAACAGCTATATTGGAAGTTGAAATTTTTGATGTTTGGGGCATTGATTACATGGGCCCATTTCCATCCTCGAATGGTAATCGTTTCATATTAGTTGCTGTGGATTATGTTTCTAAATGGGTGGAAGCTCTTGCTACCCCCAATTGTGATTCTAACACTGTTTTGAGGATGTTCAAGCAGGTTATTTTTCCCAGGTTCGGAGTTCCTAGAGCTGTCATCAGTGACGGGGGAAAGCATTTCCACGAAAAAAGGCTAGATAAACTGCTAGAGAAATATGGCGTTTACCACAGAACAGGATTACCATATCACCCACAAACCAGCGGTCAGGTGGAAGTTTCAAATCGAGAAATCAAAGCCATTATGGAGAAAACAGTTGCAAAGTCAAGGAAGGATTGGAGTAGCAAGCTGTATGATGCATTATGGGCATATAGAACGGCCTTCAAGACACCTATCGGTACATCTCCATATCGGTTAGTGTATGGGAAAGCGTGCCATTTGCCAGTTGAGCTAGAATACAAGGCTTACTGGGCAGTAAAGAAGCTCAACATGGATGCCAGGCTTGCAGGTGAGAAACGGTTACTCCAATTAAATGAGCTGGACGAGTTTCGATTGAGAGCCTACGATAGTGCTAAGATTTATAAGGAGAAGACTAAGAGATGGCACGATAAGCGGATTGTAAGGAAGGACTTTGTAACAGGTGATAAGGTCTTATTATTTAACTCTAGATTGAAGCTTTTTCCTGGAAAGTTGAGGTCTAGGTGGAGCGGCCCTTTCATTGTTACTACGGTAAGCAAGTATGGATTTGTAGAGGTTCAAAATGAGAAAGGAGAGCGATTCAAAGTTAACGGACACCGCCTCAAGCCCTACTACGAAGGTGACATCGCTGGCCTCGTCGAAGAAATCCATCTCTGCGACCCACACCCCTATGAGCTATAAGGTAACATGGTCAAGCTAATGACCTTAAACAAGCGCTTTGCGGGAGGCAACCCGTAGTTAGTTTAGGTTTAGTAGCTCTTTGTTTTCTTTTCTTTAGTTTAGTAGGGACTCTAGCTCCCCCTGTATTTCTGGTGAGAGAGAGTGAGGGTACTAATGCTTTCAGTCTAAGTCATTTGTGCTATAGGTTCCCGGTCCCGTTCTACAATAAACTGTGGTCAAACGAAGCCCAGAGCAATTCGCCCGAGCAGCCGGGCGAGAGCCGCCCGATCGGGCGAATGTGACGAACAAAAATTGAAGTTGGAAATACAATATAACATTTCGCCCGAGCAATCGGGCGAAATCCGCCCGATCGGGCACACATGGCGAGCATTTCGCCCGAGCAATCGGGCGAAACCCGCCCGATCGGGCGCGAATGGGGTTTCCGTCGAAGAATGCTTCAAATTTTCTAAGTAAATTTCGCCCGAGTCGGGCGAAAACCCATCTCAATCGGGCGAAATTGGGTCTGGTCGGGCGGACCACCCGGACACCCTATTACTTCATCTCCTCTCCTTCTCTCTCATTCACTCATTCATCTTCAACCTCACTTCAAAATCTCTCAAATCCTCTCAACCTCCATAACCACCCAACTCCTTTCAAAACTTCTTTCACTCATAACTCACTCATTACTACTCCAAATCACTCCAAACTTTCACCAAAATCTTTCTTTTTCCTTCCTCTTCAAGATCCCCCACACAAAAATCACATTTTCCATCTTTCTCTTACCCCTCCATAAAACCCCATATTCACACATATTACCCCAAACCTTACAAAAAACTCACTATGGCATCCAAAAGATCAAGATCTACGCAGCAACGGGGTCGTGGCCAGCCGCAACCACAACAACCACCACCACCACCTCACGTTCCGCGGGACCCGAGGTTTCCGAACATCGTCTTTGAATCCGAAGAACAACAGGTAAAATTTAATTTATTAACTGGTAGAGTAGTTGCCCCCACAAGATTTTTAGATCATTCGTTATTAAGAAGGTTAGGAATTGAAGATAGTACTAGAGAGTTGTTCACTAATATTGGTTTAAATTATTTCTTCAATCTTAATCTCCCCACATATGCCGATCTTACTTATGAGTTTTTGTCCAGTATCTCTATTATAAGACCTAGTAGCTCCCGCCCTGTCAGGGCCATCCGTTACCGACTGGGTAACAGGACTTGGGAGTTAAATGCTGATGATTTTGGTAGAATTTTTGGTATGCACTCTGACGGCACCATGAAGCCCCCTGAGGGGTATAATGGTGCCACTCTTTGGTCTGCTCTTACAGGTGACACTCTGCAAAACTGGCAGCATGCCCATGCTAACCGCATGCACCAGCCTGCTATTAGAATCGCTCAACGATTCATGGGTCTGACTATCTTTGGCCGTAAAGAGCCAAATAATGTGAGCAAAATCGAAGTTGCCATCCTTGGGCAACATCTAGTCAAAACCCAATTTCCCTACACCATCAACATTCCTCATCACTTTATCCTACACCTCCACAACCAAAGCAACACCCTCCCAGGTACCGACCAATATGGCCAGCAAAAATCTAATAACATTGTTTTTGGCGGCCTAATCTCTAGGATTGCCCAGTATCATGGCATTCCTACTCTGAACAGGACCAAGGTCCAGGGGTCCAACATGTTGGACTTTGCTTTCTTGAGCCACTTGGAGTGGGTGGACTTAGCCACCCAAAACAAGTTGCGATGGTATGTGGGTTCCCGAAAAGCCCAATCTGTGTTACTTCCCAACCCTGTTTATACAGGGCTACTTACTGACCAGGATTCCTAC
Source organism: Suaeda aralocaspica (assembly GCA_016808085.1). NCBI lineage: Eukaryota > Viridiplantae > Streptophyta > Magnoliopsida > Caryophyllales > Amaranthaceae > Suaeda > Suaeda aralocaspica. The sequence goes on from PYUH01000019.1 coordinate 1,725,352, forward strand.
CTCATGCCCCTCAATGGGCATGAATCCATTCCTGAGTACGGTACCCGTACTTATACCAGACGAGAGCAGGGTGAACCATCCCACTCTCAACCTCCCCAACAGGGGGAAGCCGGGGTACCGGGGACTAACATCCCCTATTTTGAGAGAAGTGACATGAGGGCATCAATTGACCGACTCCAGAACCAGTTCGGTCAATTCCAGATACAGCAGACCCAGTTCTATCAACAGTTTGATACTTTTCAACAGGACCACCGACTTGCTATGTACCCCATCTATGATCACTTTGCTAGACAGGGAGTAGTCTCTCCCGCTGGTCCTCACCCATCCTGGTACACTTATCCCCAGGGAGGTTATGGGCCTACGGGAGAGGGCACGAGTGGCATGGGTGGAGCTGCTGCTGATGATGATGATGAGGAGGGCGATACCGAGGAGTTCCTCCAGGACTCCGACTGAGGAGCTGTTACCTTACTCCTTTCCAGCACTGAGGACATTGCTGAGTCCGGCTTGGGGGAGGTATGATTTATTGCTTTATTAGTATAGTTTTATTGCTTTTTAGTATAGATTTATTGCTTTCTTAGGATAGTCATATGGTTTGTACTGCTTGCTAGAAGTAGGAGTTTACATATGACCAAAAATATTGTACTGCTTTCCTAGTTTAGTTTTTATTGCTTTTTAGATTGAATGGTTTGAATGAATTGAGTTTATTTTTGATTTGAGAAGTACTGAATGGTTGAATGATGACTTCCCTGTGCCCCGCATTTTATTTAAAAATGTTTTCGATCGATTTGGGCATGTGATGAGTTATGTTTAGGGAATTGCCAACTTGGACTTGAACTTGACTTAGCTTGAAATAATTTCTAATCTTGCCATTATAGCCATGTGTAGAGTAGGGGCTTGAACTGTGTTAACGGGAGGATTTGAGCCGCATACATTATTTCTATGCTTATTTCTTTTCATGTGTGTTTAGTTCCTGGTGCATATATGATCCATGTTTTGGCTTTTAACTCTAGTAGCTTGGCTTTGGTATGTTACATGTCGCGAATGATAAAAGGCATTCATTTTCTAGGAGCTTTCAGATTTTAGGCATTCATTCACAAATTTTCCCTTGATCCTTGTTTTGAGCTTTTTACCCTTCATTTGCATTTTAGCCACATTACAACCTTATTTGGCCTTGTTCTAATCATTTTGATATATGCCCAAGCTTGGCTTGGGGGAGTAGGAGAGTTGTTTTGTTGTTGTTTTGCATTTGTTGGAGGTTTTGGAGGATTGAAAAATTGTGAAAAGGTTGTGGTTAAAGTTTGATAATAGGTCTCACATTAAGGCTCTGCATACCAATGTCTAGGCTAGTTTAATGAAGAATTAAAATGTTTTATCTTTTATTGGCCTAGTTATGTATGTGTGATGATTTTGTCCTTGACATGTCATTAAGAGTCGTGAGCCTAATTGAAAAGAAAAAAAATTCTTGAAAGTTGAAAAGAAAAAAAAAATGAAAAAAGAAAAGAAGAAAAAAAAAAAAGAATTTAAAGATGTTGAAGAAGAAAAGCTTGTGATATTTGGAGCAAGTTGAAATGTAAGTTTTAATGGTGTGATGTGATCCCATGTGAAATGGTTTGATGTTGGAGTTGATGTTGGATTTTTTTTATTGTTACATGCATATAGCCCGCATTTACCGCCACATTATCCCAAATTCTATCCTACCCGTCACCCTAGCCACGTTACAAGCTTAAAAAGACCTTTTTGATCGGCATGTACATATTTTTAGTTCTTGTGAAGTGAGTCAATTGCCAAAGCTAGTGAGTATTACTTGCATTTCGAGTCGACTTTCACACTAGGATTGAGTGACTACCCTTAAACACTTGCATGAGGTGTGAGATGTGGGTTTGGGTTCTCAAAATTTGCATTTAAACACTTATTGCACTTGCATTCTTATTTGGGATTAAGGGTGAGCTTCACTGTTTATGCTCAATTTTATGTGTGGAGTGACACCGAGTGAGCTACTCTAGTCATCGACTTCTATTTCTTACATGGTTGGCTTATTGATTTTGATTTAAGTGGATTGCGGTCAAGGGATTTTGATATGTTGGTATAGGAACTTACATGCTCGGAATTGCTTGAATTGGTTGTATTTTCAAAAGTTTTGGGGTGAAGTCATTGTTCGGTCTAGTTGTTGCTTGAGGACAAGCAAGGGTTTGGCTTGGGGGAGTTTGATAAGTGTATTTTATGCTTATATTTTACCCCCTTTTCTGGTTTATTTTGACTCTAACCTATGCTCTTCGGAGCTATTTTGGCTAACATTTGGTTGTATGGAGTTGTTTGTGCTTGTTAGTGACTTTTTGCAGGATTTCGGTGTTTTTGCATTGATTCCGAGGCAATCATATGAGTTACAACTAGATGCTAGAAGCCATGGGTTAGAATTGAAGTAATCAGGAAGCTATGATGAAGCCTGGAGTAACTAGAAGACGTGCCAACTTGATTTAGGCGAAAAAGTCATTTCGCCCGGCTAGTCGGGCGGATTTCGCCCGGGCAGTCGGGCGGAATTTACTTAGCATTTTCAAGGAGATAGGGGCGAAAACACTGATCGCGCCCGATCGGGCGGATTTCGCCCGGGCAGTCGGGCGGATTGCTTCCAAGGCCAAAATCACTCGCTTTGTGAGCCCGATCGGGCGGTTTTTGCCCGATTGGTCGGGCGGATTGTCCGGAGCCCGTTTTTCACTCCTTTTGACCCGAGCATTGTACTTTTTATATAAATAGTGTTTGTGTTAGGTTTTTTTAACACATTACATTAGACATAAAAGACTAGATTAGAATTTATTTTCTCTCATTAGGATTTTTCATTCAGTTTCTCTCTAGAACTTACTTTTGTCAAAACTCAATCATTCATTCAATACAATTGCAATTTCAGGTTCTTCTTTATTTTCTTCTCTTGTTTTTATTAGTTTAATTATTTTCCTTAGTTTTAATTGTTAGTAGTATTTTAATTTTAGATCTTGTTTTTGTTTTAGTTCTTGCTTTTGAGTTATTTTTGTTCTTGTTAATTAGTTTAATTGTTGAAGTCATGTTTTCAGTTCCAGTTCTTATGATTAAATTAGTTCCTTTAGTTTCTATTATGCGTGAGTAGTTCCTTTTCTAGGACTAGGGGATCCATGGATTGATTGTGATGCTTGTTCTTAATTGTTGATTGGTTATTAATGTACTGGAATTCCTGTTGTCAATTTTTATTGCTTTCAGTTAAATACTGGCCAGGTTTAATTGTTAGTTTGATATTGTTGAAATCGATGCCGAGAGGTAAGATTACCACAATTAGATCATAAGGACAATAGGCAAAACGAGTCTAAGTGAGCGAGAGCCATTAGAGGAGTTTTGAAGGGGACTAGATTCGAGAGAATTAGTGGACCTTAATTCAAGGAAATTGATAATCTAATTAATTAATTGTGTGCAATTCATTTGTTAATCTATGGTGAACCGATGTCCTAGACTTAGTCATAGATTTATTCCCTTAATCAACTTAGTTCTAGTTTTAGTTAGCGTTTGAGTCTTAATTCGACATTCAAAGGCCCTTTACACAGTTTAGACTTTTTAGAACTAATAGGTTTAATTGCTTCCCTGTGGATTCGATCCCTACTTCCCTAGCTATATTAGTTAGAGTGGTTTGGTTTACTTTTGATAGGTGTGCGATAGCCTCATCACACCTGATTTTGGTTCATATTTTCCCTGTGTGGGCACGCAGGAAAGTTTTTGGCAACTTTTTTTCCAAGACTTCGGAATCTAAAAAAAAGTCAATAACAGCTTTAGTTTCAAACCTTCGAAGGGGGCTGCCGCAGGGTCCGTCTTATTTTGTGCTATTTTTTACCATGAGTTGTGGACCATCATAGGACTCCCCTATAACAGGTTTCGGATCCTAAAAATCGGTTATCATCCCTCTTATGGCCTACTCGGAACAAGGGAAAAACTACTTTTCCCGCGAACCGTCTAACTACTTGTTATCATCCCTCTTAAAGCCTCGGTTGAAATTTTCCCCGTATTAAAACGCTGGAAAGTGTTTTGCAACATCTTTTCTAGGACCCTGGAATTTAAAAGAACAATGGATAATGGCCTTTGAATCAGGCCTCCGGAGGGGTAGCCCGCGCTCCCTCTTATTTTCATCTGGTTTTTTGACCACATGTTGCGGATAATCACATGACTACCCACGACAGGTTTTAGACCTTAAATACTTGTAATCATCCCTTTGATGGCCTACACGAAACGTTATTTTCCGAAAAACGAATAAATGCCTGTTATAATTTCTCTTAAGGCATTTTTACCCAAAATCCCCTGGTCTAGGTTCATATTTTCCTTGTACGAGCATCTCGGAGATTTTTTTGCAACTTTTTTGCGGGACCTTGGGATCTAAAAAAAACAGTAGGATAATAGCCTTTGATTAAAACCTCCGGAGGGGCTGTCCATGGCTCCGTCTTATATTCGCTCTTTTTTTATACTACATGATGTGGATATCAAAAGACTCCATAAGACATATTTCGGACCCTAAAAACTTGTTATCATCCCTCTTAACTCAGAACAAGGGAAAAATGGTCTTACTAATGAACCATCTAAAGACTTGTTACTATTCCTCTTATGGTCTTTGCACCCCAAATTACCTGGTCTCTCTATATATATATATACATATTCATATTTTCCCTATATATATAGGCACCCGGAATGTTATTCCCAAAATATTTTCCGGAACCTTGTAAACTCAAAAACAATGGATTAGTCTTTAATTCAGGCCTACGGAGGGATTCCTCGGGCTTCATCTAGCTTATTTTCACCCTACTTTTTTCCATGTACAATGGACCATTATAGGATTCCCCATGATAGGTTTTGGATCCTAAAAACCTGTTATCATCCCTCTTATGGCCTACTCGTAATAAGGGAAAAATGGCTTTTCTCGAAAACCGTCTAAATATTGGTTATCATCTTTCTCAAGGCATTTTCACCCTAAATCACCGGGTTCATATAGTTCCTGTATGGGCATCTCGAAAAAGATTTTTGCAACATTTTTTTTCGGGACCTCAAAATCTCAAAAATCTGTGGATCATAGGCTTTGATTGAGGTCTCTAGAGGTGTTGTTTGTGGCCACGTCTTATTTTCGCTTTATTTTAATACCACGTGTTGTGGACCATTACATCACTCCCCATGACTAGTTTTGGACCTTAAAAACCTGTTACCATCCCTCTTAACTCGGAACAAGGGAAAAATAGTCTTTTCAAGGAACCGTCAAAAGACTTGTTACCATCCCTCCCATGGTCTTTTCACCCCAAATCGTATGTTGTGAATTCATATTATCCTCGTGTGGGCACCCCGAAAAGATTTTGGTGACTTTTTTTCGAGATCACTTAATCTCAAAAAAATAATGAATAATAATCTTTGTTTCAAGCCTCCGGAGGGGCTGCCCCAGTTTCCATCTAATTTTTGCCCGGTTTTTTATCACATGATGTGGACCATAGAAGGACTTCCCACGATAGGTTTCAGACCCTAAGAACATGTTATTATCCCACTTATTGCCTACTCAGAACAATTGAAAGTGACTTTTTCTGGGAACCGTCTAAATACTTGTTATCATCTCTCTTAAGGCTTTTCACCTCAAATCGTCTGGTTTGGGTTCATATTTTCCCTGTAATGACACCCTAGAAAGATTTTGGAAAGATTTTTTTTTTTCGGGATTCCAAAATCTCAATAAATTGTGGATAATAGCCTTTGATTCAAGTTCTTGAGCTGCTGCCCAAGGCTCCTTTTTATTTTTGCCCTTTTCTTACCAAGTGCAATGGACCATCACAGAACTCCCTGCGACAGGTTTCAGACCCTTAAAATATGTTATCATATTTCTTGAGGCCTTTTCACCCTAAATCGTCTTATCTAGGTTCATATTTTCCCCATATGGGTACCCTCAAAGGCATTTGGTAACTTTTTTTTTTTCGAGACTTCGTAATCTAAAAAAAGTGGATAATATCCTTTGCTTTAGGCCTCTAAAAGGGCTGCCCAGCCCTTTTCTCCTTTTTTTTTCTATCTGATTTGGAACATCACACGACTCTCCATGACAGATTTCGGATCCTAAACACATGTTATCATCCTACTTATGACTTATGCCCTGTTCTACTCGTCTTATTTTTACTTATTTTCAGCAAAAAAAAATAAGTTCGGTTCAGCAAAAATAAGTTTAGTTCAGCAAAAATAAGTTCAGTTCAACAAAAATCAGTTTCATTCAGTAAAATTAAGTTCAGATAAGTGAAAATAAGTTCAGATAAGTGAAATTAAGTTCAATTCAGCAAAAATAAGTTTAGATAAGTAAAAATAAGTTAACGAGAACATGTCCTTACTCGTAATAAGGGAAAAGCGACTTCTTCCGGGAATTGTCTAAATACTTATTATCTTAAGACAATTTCACCTCAAATCACTTGGTTTAGGTTCATATTTTACCAATACGGGCACCCAAAAAGTTTTTGACAATTTTTTTTTCCAGAAATCCAGAATCTCAAAAAAACAGTGTATAATAGTCTTTGATTCAGGCCTCCGGAGGGGCTGCCTTGTGCTCTTTTATATTTTCGCCCTATTTTTCTTTTTTTTTTGCCTTGTACTATGGAACATCACAAGATTCCCTAAACCCAAACCGCTACATGTAAACCCAATACAATTCGCCATTAAATCGAGTTTAGCTCACCGTATAAAATATAAACCGCCACATTCGCTATTTCAATACAATTCGATTCAATTAAGTCGAGTTTACTTCACCCTATAAACCCAAACCGCTACATGTAAAACGCAATTCAAAAGAAAGAACTAGTAGCATTCACTGCGCAAAGCAAGCGCAGTTGTCCATTTTCCCGCCATAGCAAGTTAGCAACCATGGAAGTCGACGACAACAACAATCTCCAACGCAAGCTTTCTCACTACAATAACTTGGTATTCTCTCTCTTTCTTTCTTTTCAACCTTCTTTCAATATACTAGTTATAATTATTATGCTGAAAAAGTGAAAAAATAAATTAAAAAAAGATCCAATTTTTATTTAAATTGACTTTGAATAAATTGCAGGATGAAGTATTCATGGTAACAAATGAAGTGTACAGAGGTCAACAATACAGTCAAATTTACTTTGCTCGTCTTCATATGTTGAGGACTCTCCTTTATTCTCTTGCTCCTCTTTGGAAACCCCATATTCCTGGTTTGATTTAATTCTCTAGTACTGTTGATTTATTTTGGAATTTGAATGTGCCCTTTTTTTATTTAGGTTGTTTGTTCACTTGGGTTTTGTTCAATTGTTTTGTTTTTGTGTTTTTTGTTTGTCAATTTGTGATATTTGTGTGTTTTTTGAATGTTTATTTGTGTGGTGTGTAGTGGTGGAAGAGTAATTATGTATTTTGAGTGTGCCCTTCTTTGATTTGGGTCATTTATTCACTTGGGTTTTGTTCAATTGTTTTTATTTTGTATTTATGTTTCTCAATTTGTTGAATTTATATGTTTTTTTAGTTTTTGGTGGTATGTGGTGTTGGTATATGTTCTACTAATTGATACTAAATCGCTTTTTTTGGTGGAGATTAGGGTGATTGGGTGGGTGGATTACTTAGATATTAGACATGGGGTAATAATTTGAATGGAGAAGGATTTAGGGTTTTCTTCAATTATTTACTTTTGTATTTTATGTGTTTGGTGGTGGAAGTTGTTCTAATTATGGAATTTTTTGGAGAAATGGGTTAATGGAAGAGTTTAGGGTGGTTGGTTAGTGGATTACTTAGTTGTTAGACATGGATTATTGATTCGGATGGAAGAGGATTTAGGGTTTTGAGAAAGTAGTAATAGGGTGAATAATGAATGTTAGTAATGAGTTTATATGTAAATTTGTGACGGAAGTCTCATACTCTCATGGTTAAGTTCATGAATTTTCGTTAATTTCATTGCTACCTTGAAATGGGTGATGGGATCTTTTGAAGGAAAGTAACATGTTTGGGGATGGAGCTGCATTATGGACTTCAGCATGATGCTTTTCATACATCAGTGCATTTTTCTTATCATTGTTTCTGTTATTTTTCGCACATTTTTGTGTTACTGTTACCGACAATTTTGAGTTGTGTCATAGAAATAGTTATGCTTCTGTTTGCCTCTTATTGAGATGATTCTCATTGCAAAACGGTTTGTTAGCACTCAAGATAATAGGCATTCCTTGGGATATCTAGTTGATGATTATTAACTTCTGGATGAATTAGGAGTCTCACTCAGTCTCAATGTTTTGATATGTGTTGAAAGTGTGATTAGAACTACAAACGCATGTGTGGGGAAATTCTTTATAGCTTTGGAGGTTTTTATTTTATTGTAGTTTGTACGGTTTTGGAACTAGAAGAGGGCAAGGAATGCATCATTGTTGGAACTCTCTACAAGCACATGAAACTCAAACCATGTATTCTTGATGAGTATGCTAAGGAGGTAAGTAAGGAGGTTGCTACATAGTTCTTTTTTGTTTTACTCTTATGCTAATTTCTAAAACATCATATTCATGCTTAGAGATGCTACTTAATCTAATTTTCTTCTTTACTTCCTCCCCCTCCTCTTCTTGGAATCTAAAATTGCAACAACTAGAGGTCTGTGATTCCTCTTGTCAAGCCACACAATTTTATGCATCCTGATGACCACCTGGTGCTGGAAGATGAAAGTGGAAGAGTGAAGCTCGAGGGATCCTCACTTTTACCTTCTGCTTATGTGACAGGTCTGTAATTATTTCTTAATTCCTTACTTGTGTGGGAGCGGGAAATGCATAGCTGTTTGGAAAGACAAGGAAATTTCATAGTGGATCCATTCCCTTTTACTTTGTATATTAATTCTGAATTTGGTTGGTCTCCCAGATTATATCTTGCTGCTGGTGCTATTTTAACCCCAGAAGATGCCTTGCATCAAAATCTATCATTTTTCAATTACTAATTACTCACAGAAAAAGAATTCACAGGTTGTTTATCCTGATGGATATTGTCATATCTTGTTGTAAGTTCTATCGCAGAGGTAGGATGCTGGAAATGTAAATGTTTCTGAGCAGTATTATTTGTGAAGTCAAACACTCAAACCTAATTGTGCCTTTGTTATCAACACTTGTGAATTTGTGATCATTCTGTCCGCCAAGTATGACAAGGCACTCTACCTCTTATAAGAAACCATGTAAATTGATAGCATTTATAATGAATAAAAATCATCTGTGAGTGTGTGTTGACTGCTTTCTGTTTGTTGGAAATAGTTTTGCAATACTTCTAGATGGTTGAGCTTGTTAATGCTAATACACATAGCTGTTTGCTGCTTAATTGTTTGTTACTACAAATTTTTGTATCTAATTTTATTTCTTCTTTTTCTACTAAATCTGGTCACTTTTTAGAAATCTTACCTATCAGCTGATTAAAGTGTTTAGCAAGTAATAGTTTCTAGGGACAGTATTGCAGGTTTAGATTGACGCAATATTTTGACAGGGGTTGTGGCTGCATTCCTTGGAAAAGAATCTGGAGCTGGGTCTTTTCTTGTTCAAGAAGTTCTTGAAGCTGGTCTACCCCCTCAGATAGAGAAGCCTCTAAGGCTTGGTAATGTCACTCTCTGCTCTTCCCTATTAATATACTGAGAAGTTGTCATTCATGAGATCACTTTCTTATGCCGATTAGTAACTAGGGGTTTAGATCCTATTGTATTTTGGATTGTGATTCTTATAATTAAGAAATATTTTCGTTAAAGTGTATGATTACTTTTACTTCTGTGGAGAATAAGATGATGGATAATCTGCGAAGATGTGCTTGGTCATGTAAGAAGGAGACCGAGTGATGTGGTTAATAATTTGGGCTTGAGGATTATGCTTTATTAAATAGGGAGGAATGGAGGGCGGAATATATACAAACCACTTTTGCAATTAGCCGATTACTCTTATTGGTTCATGCCTACTCAACCCCACAACTTTTGCAATACCTCTTATTGATGTTTATATTACTATCACATCATCCCGTCATACACTCACACCCATAGCCTTTTGGAGCTGTCTACTTGCATACTTGCATGTGAATATGCTGTGACAAATATGCCGTATTTGCTTGAGTTTTTACTCTTCTTACTCATTTCATGACTTTTATTTATCTACAGGGGATGACAAGTATGTTGTCTTCATATCAGGCTTATGTGTTGGTAATACTTCCACAAATCCTCTCCAATATCAGCTTCTTGTGGATCATATAACTGGCCATTTGGGGGATGAGAAGGTCTTACTCTTCTGTACCTTATCATGCATCAATTATTATTGTAGTCTGTAGGCTAAACATTGCTTTTAAAACTGCACAGGAACAACAAATTGCTGCAGAGATTGTCCATGTTGTTATTGCTGGAAATTCTGTAGAATTCGCCAGAGGACTATTAAACGGACAGGTCTCAGATTTATTGTGTGTTACCTCTCAGCTATGGGATTCATTGTATCATTGTTATGTGTGGTCTTGTTGCTTTAATGTTTATTTAGGAGTTATTTGACATGTCTTTGCATTTGAGAACTAAGTCAATGACATGCTGTAGTAAATTCATTGTTTCCATTTTACATCAGTGTAACCAGGCCTATATAACATATGATGCTTCATATCCGGTAACATGGTTCATTCTTTAAACTATGTAGACAAGATTTACTATGAGGAACTTTTTTTTCGTGATCCTAATTAACAAATATGTAACTAAGTAGGGAAATTTTTGGATTCAGCTATGATGTCCATTGCCAAAATGTGTATCACGCTCTGTCTTTAATGTTTTAAAGGACGTAAATTTTACTTTATTGAAGTGTGAAAAGCAAGTTCTTGATATATACTACCCCATTTTCTTAAGAAGCAGTATTTCATTTTTGCTTTTTCACATTTGTGGAGACAAACTTTTATACAATAATATCTTCAGCTATGCTTTGTAAACATTTTAAACAGTGGATGTTAAAAAACTACACATTGAGACTAATTAAACGAGATCACACATGATATGTTTTTCTTAATGCAGTCATGCATAAACATTAGCGACAGTCAAAGTGTGATGAATGAATAGATGCAAAATCACAGTACTGTAACTAAAAAAACGAAGGCAGTATGTGTAGTGATATATTTTCATATTCATACGCTATGTTTGTTTCTTATTTGTTTGAGTGGGGGGTTGGGGGCGGGGAGAGGGCTTAGACAAAGGAAAAGGTATCTTCATGATAAGCCTTTAGCTTCATTTTTAAAATTTGTCTGGTAGCTGCAGAACATGGGACCGAATGATCAATCCAAGTTAGCTGAGCCGTTCAAAGAGCTGGATATCTTTCTGACTCAGGTTCAGACTTCTGGCGAACTTGCAAATGTTTTCTTTCTCATTTTTTGTTACCAATAATGCTGAGTGTAATGTTACCCTTTAAATTTATATGTAGGTTGCTGCTTCTGTATCCTTGGATATCATGGCAGGGCCAAATGATCCTGCAAATTTTGCTCTACCACAGCAGGTTTTTCTCCTAAATTAATGTTTGATGTTTATCTTCATGAGTTCATACGTAAATCCTCTATAAGCTTTGAATTTCTTGACATTGATCTTTAATTTCAGCCTTTGAACAGATGCCTCTTTCCTGGTTCTTCAGTTTATAACACCTTCAAGTCTTGTACGAACCCTCATTCCTTTGAGCTTGATGGTGTCAGGTATGTCCTGGTCTTCTGTTTGATTTCATTATTATCGAAAAATGGACATGTACTTACCAGTGGCTTAATCTATTAGAATTCTTGGGACATCTGGTCAGAATATTGACGATCTTGACAAGTATGCAGAAGCTAAAGATAGACTTGAGTTCATGGAAAGGACATTGAAATGGAGGCATCTTGCGCCTACTGCTCCCAATACTCTTGGTAAAATAATAGCTAGCTTTTGATCCTTTTTTTTCTTTTTGTTTATTAATTGTTTGGGCCTTTGAGGGGCAGGGAACCATAATTTTTTTCCTGAACAAACTACTTGGGGTAGCAGACAACAATAAATTAACAGCTACGAGTGCAATGACAAGTTGACAACAGCGGAATATATGACGTACCATTGGCAAACTGATTTTAAATTTACTTATTATGCAGCATACACTTAACTAGTCTATTTTAGGGGAAAGACTTTTTTAGAAACCCAAAAATGTGTTTGCTGAAAGACGGGAAAAAGTATTTGGGTCCGTTTTGTTGGGTGGAAAATATTTTGTATGGAAAATGAATTATCATGGAAAACAATTTCCCTGGAAATCATAAATGCAAAATTTCTTCTCTGTTGTTTGGTATCATGAAACAAAAGTGGTAGAAAAAAGGAAAATAAGAAGTGAAGGGAGAGGTTGGGTGGGAGAAGAATAGAAAAGAAATAAGAAGGAAAACATATTTTCCCTCATTAGAAGCTCTATGGAAAACTTGTTTTCCATCCCTTGTCAAACCAAAAAAAAAAAAGGTTAATAGAAAAGGGAGGAAAATCAATATTCCAGAAAAGTGTTTCCACCCTACCAAACAGCCTATAAATGAAATAGAAGTATGAAGTACTCAATCAGCTTTTCTTGTGGTAGAAAGTGATAATGTATCAGTGTGATACTAGCAATACTAAAGTAAAATGTACATACTAAGTTAGCAATAGTCAAATGACTGCCAAGGGCTAGGCCCTGAACCGATGAATGAATTAGCAGCGAATTCAAAGGTTACTCGATTGGTTGTATCAAGTAACAAGTATATGGGGCTATTGCATCTTGTTTGTATGATGTGTTGAACTTGGATGGGTCCTATTCAAAATGGCTTTTCTCTGTGAAGGTTCATTAGTGCGAGTGTGTGCTTTGCGTCAAATCATTATTAGTTTTTTTCTTTACTCAGGGGGCTAAAGCTAGAGACAAAGGTTGGTCCTGTTGTCTAGTAAGTTCCTCAAGCAGGAAAATCTACTCTGGTTAGCAGATTAGAAATTAATTGGGGTATTATTTTAAGTGGAAATTCAAGTTCTCTTTTTAGACTTGATAACCATTTATTTTTGGTTTGGAAATTTCTAGGATGCTATCCATTCACAGACAAGGATCCTTTCGTTATTGAGAGTTGTCCTCATGTTTACTTTGTTGGCAATCAGCAAAGTTACGACAACCGTTTAATCAAAGGTACTCTGTTTATTGTGCATTCTTTTCTAATTTTACCTGAAGCTTCTACATGACTATATGCTGCTTGGCACACTTAGTAATTTTACCTCACATGGCTCACAATCCTCTCATATACTTTGGCACACAGGACCAGAAGGGCAAATGACAAGACTCATTACCATTCCTAAATTTTGCGACACAGGAGTTGCTGCTGTGGTAAACATTGTCTTGACTTCTTCTGTGTTTTTGTTTAGGATATATGACAATCATGGTGTCTCATATGAAGGCATTTCAGCGGATCGTTTATGCCTATTTTTTTGTGTTTGGCAGCTTAATTTGAGAAATTTGGAGTGCCATGCTCTCAGTTTTGGCGCTGAGTTCAGCTTGTAATTATGAACCATGATGGTTTTTCAGGTACAAAGCTTCAAACCTAATGTTTCTGAATGTTACTTTGTATGTGATGTGGCATTAACATGCGCCTTCAGTTATATTCAGATTTAGTCTTGTCCTTGACCTTACAATAGTCCTTTTATTTTTATTTTTTTCATGATCAGTATCTTCAGCTCCTGAACCCCTAGGCAAATAAGCATCCTTTGCCTACTGTCTTTCCCTCGATGAAATAGATTATCCTCTTCTCTTTTGAACACTTGCCTTCTGATTGTTATCGTCTCTTGTGAAGTATCAAAATTATGGTGCTAAGAAGTCCTCTTGTTAGTGTTCTATTGCCATATGCATTGTTTCTTTATTTTGTTCTCACTCTTGAACGCTCACGCTTTAACAACTTGCCATAGGATTGAATGCTTCTTATTGGTTTGAACTTGGCTAACCTAAGTCAAGTTATCATGTTTACTTTTGTTGACATACAAGGTTGTATTATTAGGTTAACTCTATAGGACTGACATATAGGTAGCGGTTAAAATGTTCTCTCTAAAAGTCTGTTTGCTCTACAAGTCAATTATTACAAAATTCACTATTTGTATAAATTGTCAAACTTCAGAAAGGAATTTATGTCTTTGTTTTGAATGATAGACTGACTAGCGGGATTCAAATACTGAGATATTGCCTGAATTTTAGATCTGCTAAAATTCTGAAATAGTTTTAGAGCTTAGACATGCTAGGATACAATATCAAAATCAATAAAATTTTGGCTCTGTTGTTATCATTTAAAGCCTTTAGCCACTATTCATATATTATGCTTGGAAATTGTCAACACTTTAAGTCTGTTCATATCATCTGTTGATTGTGATTTGTGATTCATCTGGTTTGTTGAATGAACTTGTTGCATAACGTAAAGTGGGAGTTCGTTTCTAATATCACACTCGCATAGATAAAATCAAAGTACAAGGAATTGTTGCCACTTGCCAGACTATCTTTGATAAGCCTCGATTTCTAATAGTTCTATAAGGAGTTAATGACTTCTGTTAACCACACATTTGCAATGTTTCAATCCCCCAGCGTCTCAATAAATTTCTCTTTGCTGTTACTTGCATAATATTCTCCTTGACATCCTTTTCACCATGATCACTTCTATGCAATTTCATTTATGCATACATTAGCAACTCCCAGTTAATACATAAAATACAATACAGGTACGAATTAAATTTCCTGATGTATTTGGCTTTGTGCAGGTCAGAAAGTATATCCCGGATCTTTTTACTGTTACTTGTGGATGTCGTGATAGTGTCTTTTGTGGGCATGTAACAGAAAAATTGGAGCCTCACCTCCATACATTCAATTTTTGGAGCGTGTCCATAGCAGTATATGCTCAAATTATTGACGAGGAACAAAAAAGATAGCCAGATGAACAACGCGATGCAGCAAGTCAAATGGTGGCTGTTACATTTTTAGCCTTTTTATCTATTTAGTAGCCTTTCATCTATGGTATGCGTTTGTTGCTTTGGTTTATGCACATTAGTCGAAATTTCTGTGTACGAGGTTGTCACTGATGTTTACATGACAGATTTCTGTTATCTTATGACTTGTATTTGTTTATATAGCTCACTACTTGGTCGTAAATGTTAATGAGGATGTAACTTAGGAAATAGGTGCTGAATGTTGTTTCTTGGATGTGGTAACATTAAGCTTGTCATGTCTATTACTTCTACTTACTATTCATTCAATTGAGTTTAATTTGGTGTCAAAAGTCTTTTCATCAACTTCAGTCATCTTCTGTACTTTGTTATTACTTCTATTTTTTTGGTAAACAAGCTGTCAAGTTCAGTGCGGTGGAGTTGTTGAACCTGGGTCAGAGCTAGTCAATGGTGGTCTTCATGGGCATCACGATGGTCTTGCACACCAATAGTTCGCACTCCTTAATTGTCAAGTCAGGTGGAAAAGTGTGGGCTAGCAGTCTAGAAAATGCATATTTTAGACCATAGTTCAGCAAAACTAGGCATAGTTTGAAGTTTGGCAAGGTTTAGTACCATAAACTTTACCTGGGTGGTGATGTTTACGCTCCCGATTTGTTTAGAATTCTTTTTTTTTTTTTGTTTTTACTCATGTTTATTACTCCATCCGTTTCACAATGTTTGTTACGTTTATTTTTTGCATAGTTTTCAATGCATTTGTATTAAGCCTTAATATCTTCTATTACGCTTTATAAAAAAATACAAAAAAATGATTTCTAAAAACTACGTATTTAGGTGTGTTCAATTTCTCAATTTAGCTCTAAACTTAGAGTGCTTATTATTTGGGTGAAAATTTTCAAAGCCAAAGTTTATTTTTCGTTGTACCATTTTTTTTCAAATGTAACAAACATTTTAAAACGGACAAAATAGTCTATAATCTCCTTTGCAAAGAACTGCGGAAGCCAAAAGTACGATCAAATGCGGAAATCAAGTACACATGATCATCCATGTCCCGTCTCGAGACCAAAAACGACAAGTTACAAAGTACCGTAATGGATAAATCCCACCCCCCTTTCCCTATAAACATAAAACAATCCCCTCTCAATTAAAAATGGAGTACCATTAGAACCATAACTAAAACCAAAAAAAACTGCTAAAAAACAAATGAAGGCGCGTATTAAGCATTTTCCCAACATAAAATAAAATAGTACAGTACTTTGTAGTAACTATAATAAGATAAAAATAACAACTTATTTAAAAAGACGTTAATACTTATTAGTAGTATTATGAATTATCACATGGCGCTCAGATTTATCTAACGGCTATATTCTTCTATTCCCCACCATCTTCAATCATCTTCCCACTGAATTTTTCAAAACGGTTGCTTCATCACCATTAATTACAATACCACCATTTCCATTATCTCATTTTTATCTTTCTCTCTCCTCTTAACACTCCACTTTCTCTCTCTAAAACTCGAAAACAAAAACTATGGAAATTGTGATTCATACTAATAGCATTATTATTGATGACTCTAAGGTTGTACAACAAGTCTCAAAGGCTTCATCAGACCAACTATTGAGCAAGTTTGCTGATTTCGATTCCGATAATGAGGTACCTTCCCCTTCCCCTTCCTCCTCCTCCTCGAAAAGGCGTCGCTCAATTAGGATTTCTAAGAAGAATATGTTGGTTGTTAATAATAATGATTATTATTATGGTAATGTTGATGAAAATAATGGGAGTATAAAGGTGGTGGAAAGGAAGTCATTACTTCCTAATAGGGAGAAAAGTAGGAGGTGTTCTAAAGGAGGATTGTTGTTTAAGCATCTTGGAATTTCGAGGTCGTCTACTTGTTATCTTAGAGGTGGTAAAGATTTCAAGACCAAAGCTCTTTTTTCGGCCATTGATAAGGTAATTCAGTTCAATTCAATTTTACTCATTTTATGTAAGTGTTATTTTGATTTATTCATGTTGGTTTTTTTATTATTTATGTTGTCGGCTTTGTTTCTTATTGATACACAAAAGTTTGTTTCTGATTATAAACACGATGTACCTTCACAACACAATCGATGCAGCAAACTATTTTAAATAATCACAAATATTATATAGTACATTTTGAAGCTACGAAGATAGTGTTTGACAAAAGAATGCTTATTTTTTATTCCGAATTTTATAAACTACTCGTAATTAAATTCTCTTGATATTTTTTGGTTTAACTTTGTGCAATGTAGACTTGGACTAAAGCGATTAGAGGCGCGTCTAAGGTGTTCATGGAGAAGCATTATAATCGTCATAGAATTTTAATCGATGACATTGTTTAGTTCTTATTATGTTTAGATTTGGACAAATTAAAGCAATTGTTTTAATTTATTGTATTGTCAATTTTTAAATTTATTTATTTTTTGTTTAATTCTCTAGAGAAATAAACACTGTTGTAACATGGATTTTGTTTAGTATTTTCTTTTTTGATTATTGAAAATATATAATATGAAGCTTCATAGAATAAGTCGAGTATACGGCCTTTTAACAAGCCTTTGATTAAAAACAATGATGCATTATGTTCTACAACATTTAACACTACATCAAATGATTAATTAGTCTGTACAAGAACATCCTATGAGTATGCTCGACATCAAAGTTTCCGAAATTAAAGAGTTCATGTCATTCGGAGGACGTACGAGATAAGGAAAGATACATCATATGTTACTTCAAGTTCTTACTCTAAAATTCCTCCACAAAATTGTAGCTTGCTCTAAAGACAAACTTTCTAGCATAGCATAATGGACATAATTTACAACTCTTTCTCATGTATTACTGTAGAGAAAATAGGCAACAATCGAAACTCTGAGAAGTTGGTTAATAAAGAAGATTGTCATTCACCTCTTGACCATTTCTTTGACAAGAGGGAATCGATTAGCCCACCGGGAATAACCTGCAATTGCATTTAGAAATGCCGTCAAAGACATGGGCGATGCAATCCAGGCTTGCATAATTCATTGCCCAAATTCATAAGCCCAATAAAAAGAGAATTGTAATTTTATGTCAGACAAACCTGATGCTATTATCTGATGAAGATCCACATCTGAATTAGCACTGCTGCTCGTCTCCTGTGAGAAATTCTAACATTTTAGCAAGATCTCTTACTCCAAAGAAAATCTGGGAGAGGGGGATTACAAGCTGAAAAAACTTTTTAAGTTTTAGTATCTGTAAAACTTGACCAAATCTGTAAAGCAGGATCATTCCACTTATTTACAAAGATATCTGTCCCCATTTGTCATATACTCATGAACTAAAGTTTTTAGAGTTATAACGTTCACATATACAATGCACAATTAAGGAATCGGCTAAGATGGTTTGGTCATACAAGACAGAGACTGAGTAATGCTGTGGTAAGGAGGGTGGAAGGGTGGCAACAAGAGGGACGGAGGAGAGGTAGAGGAAGACCAAAACAAACTTGGATGAGGGTTGTTGGTGGAGATATGAAGGTATTAGGGCTTAAAGAAAATTTAGTGTCAAATAGGGAAGATTGGAGGAAGAAAATTTCTGCAGATGACTTTTGCGACTCCTTAAGTTGATTCATGTCTAGCCGACCCCAAATTAATTTGGGACTAAGGCTTTGTTGCTGTTGTTGTATACAACGCACAATTAGGTTCAAGAACAAACCAGCTTAAATTTGAAATCTTAAGGAGGTTGTGATCTCAGTCATACGGCCCCATTTTAGGATTTAGAGTGCTTTAGCTCTACATAGTGTTAACTCAAGCCTGTCTAGGCTGTCAGATGAATCGTCTCATATATACATAGGAGTGAAATAAGAATGATTCTGATCAGGATGTTCTCAATGTACAAGAACCAAAGATGTCGATTTCAATATGATGCATATCACGACATATAATGCACACTAATGTACAAACATATCTTTTTACCTGAGCACCTATAACCAGGCTTCTTTGAATGAGCTGAGACAAACTATTGAAAGTGCATGCATCAATCTCTGGATATCTCAGGAGGGCCTTCTCTGATGTGTTGTCAAAAATAAGTGAACAGACGGTTGATGCCATCATGATGACAGTTGAGTCACTCGTTCTCTCTGGCCAGAACAGACATAATGGTCTTGTATAAGGATTAAAACATGGCTAAATAACATGTGTAAAGAGTAGATTCAGGAAAAGTATGCAATGCATTAAGAAACTAGTCAGAAGAATCATTTATGCATTTAACTCTACATCTTAAACTCTTAGTGGGTTCAGAAAATGCCCCACCAACATTTCAAAGGGTTAAAGAAGAAAGAAAATGGACAGAGCTGACATAGCCGGGCAAAATTTTCACGAGAGAACATGATGATGATGATTGTGCATTGATCAAATTGTATAACATCAAGTGTTCAACTAGTCCTCTCTTTCTTTATTCTCTTCTATATATAGAAAATATGCCCATCTTTCACTCACTCTCTCTCTGTCTCTCTCTCTCTACCCCAACTAACTCACTTGCTTCCGCGTCAAACTAGGGTATTGAAAGTGGTAATAAACAATTTCAGGATACTAACATTCCTAAAGTATGCTTCTCTGGTATTCACATTTTTTTAAACGCCAAGGTTGCAAGGCATATAGAAGTCAGCTTTCTTCATTTTCTAGGTCAATTGCAACCGGAACATTCCTGCATGGTCAAATCAGGCTAGTTTTGTTGTTATAGATTCAAGTGAATATAGACTCAGTTCAGAACATCTTCCTCTCATACTAGATCCTATTTAACTTTGCAATGAACTAAAATTGAGATTGTGATCAATAGGTACCTGTACAATACACTAGAGCCTTCAAAACATGGACAAACACAGTTTCATCCAGCTGAACTTTGATGTGCTCCCTCTAGTGCAAGCCAAGTCAAAAAAGAAAACACAAATAAGAAAAGTTCATTTGTTCAATTTAAAATCCAGAATAACATTTTGTTAGTTGTGTTACCTTTAACAAGAAGTTTATTACTGTGTCAAATGCTAATAATAAAGAGTTGTTATCCTCAACGAGATGGGATTTTTTACCCATTAGCTGTACAAGACACTCCATAACCTGCACAGAAACCAAAATATAATCAAGACATTAGTATGTTTAGCAGTTTAGCTAAAGCACAATCTGTTTCAAACTTGAGCAACACTAGCAACGCTGACCAAGTCCAAAAGATGTTTAAAGATCGTCTAAGACACTGTTCTGTATTTCAACTTAGTATGTCATGTTTAAGACAAAAATCCCGACATAAGATACCAAAAATATTTTTGTCTTTATTATTAAATCTTAGCTAATGGATTAGGGGAAACTAAAAATCAATATCATGGAATACAAACTTGGTTGTTCGGTGACAAATATACTATGAAGTAGTTGTAACACAAAGCCTATTACTAAAACCTTTGTTGTCAAGCCATTCATTTCATAACAGTGACTCGCTACATAAGAACATATATTCCTAATTACGTCCGTTCATTCACCAAATACATGATCTGAGCATCTAGTCAAACCAAGTTGCAATAGTACAAGGTAACCCTTTACATCCTCAACCTTTCACTTCATTTTCCAACATAATTAAGCCAATCCTATATTTACATTATTTTGTCCACGAAGCTCTTATAAGTTATTGGATAACTAAATCCTAATACCTTCTGAATAGATGCATCTTAAATCATAATATTAAGGGAAGAAGCTTACAGCTTTGTATGCTCCAGAAGAAGCCAAAATGCCAACTCCTTCAATACTCATTGTTGCTTGGCAAAGCATGGGAAGCAAGAAGCATCTTGAAAGAAACGGACTGCCACGAAAATTATATCAAACAACATGAAAGCTCAGTATGAAAACTTATCAACTACCAAATGTATATAAGTATATTCTGTGTTCAAACTTACCTCGTCTCATCCTCACTTTCAACTGACAGCAAATATTCTAGAAGTTCCTTGACCTTCTCTTTGCATGCAAGGGGCGTCTCTGCCAGGTAGCTGAGAAAAAAAGTACATCAAGCACTCTTAAATGAGCAATTGAGCACAATGCTGATATTTCTGATTTTGAAGCTAAAAGAGAAAATTACAAAAAAATTAAATGGGCACACCTTCCAACAAGTCGTACGGAAGCAAGAAGATCGTCTCCTTTTTTTTGTTGGTGATCCTTCACAATAAATTATATCAAGTAAATGATTGAGAATTGTCTAATGCTATCATCATAGTATTGCATTCATACCATTGCATCCTTTAGATACTCCAGGACTACATCGACTGTTTCATTAAGCCCAGAAATGACCTTCATGAACGTGCCTTCACTAATAACACTTCCTGAAATGGCAGAGAAAATTCAGCAATGCCTTCAATTAATCAAACCAGTCAAACAAAAAGAAGTGCCTCTATCACACACCCAAAAACAGTACTATTCATTGTTTACTAAAGTACTGTTGGTAAACATGTGTATGTTAATTTTTTAAGTGGAACTCCACATTAAAGCCAGGCAGAAAAAAGTGTTCGAAATTGAGCAACTACAGTCTACAGGCAAAACAAAATCTGCAACTGAAGCTTCTACAGTTCTACAAAGTGATGATTTGGATGTTCATTGTTCATTGCTTAGCAGTTGCTGGTTGACAATGATTGAGGATTTAAAGGATGAGAAGGCAGCTTAGAAAGCCTTCTAGAGACCAATGCGCCAAGAGATACAAAACTGTATGCATACAAATACAAGAATCTCAATCATCATCCTAACTGGAACCAATTGCATGCTCTGCACTGAGTACTTTATAGTTTACATGAAGTCCATAAGAAGGCTACTACAAATGTAGACAAGAGAGCAACATACTGTCTGAGTTATAGTAGCTTATACATAATGATATTGAATCATAGAGTTGCCAAAACTTTGTTGCATTTAAGAGTTTAGACATGTGTTAAAGGGGGATATTTACAAGCATGGTGTGATATTAAGGATATTTTCAGGGCCTTTGATTCGTTTATTTAACTTGGAACGTTAGATCCCATAATGTATCAAGATGTTAAAAGCCAAAGCAGATACTCTGAAAATTCTGTAGAAGATTAGATTGCCAATCTTACTCTTAACAAAGCAGACGACAATAAAAAGATGGAAATGGCACCTCAGGTAGACGAAGAAAGCTTACCTTCATCTTCACTGAGATTTGAGATCAGTTTGATTACGTTTTCTACCAAAGAGAACACAATAGCCAAATTACGTCGCTTTAAAGGGAAGGTCTCAGACTTTGATGAAGAAGCTTCATATTTCATGTAAGCCAGATCATTAAGCAAAACAGCAATCTCAACCCTTGCCGACTCTAGCACAAGTAATAAGCACCTGAGAAATAAAGAAGAGAAAGAGGGGAAATTGATTTTAAACTTTCTGCATGATAAAACTGTTGAAACGGGAGACTGAAGACGTAGAATTTACACGTTGCTCACCGATCTGAAGGAAAAGATTTATGCAGATCCGGAACATCCAATTGACCAATAAGCCAACTTTCTCCTAGCATAGTCAGCATTGCCTCAGCTACAATAAGAGCCTGTGTCTTCTGCTCTGGAGCTGCTTGGAAAGACAATGAGAGATCAGAATTGAGCTGATATGGGAACAGAGCTCAAACGGACAACAGGAGAAAAAATGATTGACTTCATCAAGTGATTCAACCCTTTGTGTGTGCGCGTGTGTTTGGGGGGGAGGGGGGTGTTGCAGGAAAGTGTCTAGATTAATTGAATAGCCATGATAGAGGGGAAGGGGAGGGAAAGAAAAACAAAGAGTCATAATGATGCGGCATTTTCCTTTCCACATCTTTCCAGCGTGGAGGTGTTGGTTTAGAAAAGAGGAGTATAAAATGAACCTTTCCAGTTCCCTCATCTTCCCTTCCTCATTCAAACAAGGGAAAATAAAGTCTCCATAAAACAAGCTACTAATAAAAAATTTGTTGAGTTTTGATAAAAAAAGACATTACAAAATATAGGTTAGAGAAAATGCAAAATACAAATATAGAAAACGATTACCAAAAAAGAACTCCAACATTGATAGTCTCAAGCTTGTCAATGACAACAGCTTCAAAATCAGATAGCTTTGCAGACCAATTAAAAGAGTGAACTTACCTCTAATGAAATAGCATTTAAACAAAGCAACTCAAAAAAACTAAGTTATAGAAGCAAGATTAACGTACCAACACGATTCTGTAAGATATCCATAACGCCCGCACGCACATAAGCAGGCCATTTATCATTTGGAACTTCTCGAAGTGCATTGATCAAAGGAGCCTAAAATGTTTAAAAGGCATCAATGACGTTAATAAGCAATAAATGCATCAAATACAGAAGTTAGCAAAGAATGAAATCAAATTAATAAGCATGTAAACCACAACATAAACAATTGACCAGAACGACAGAGTGTTTACAATTAGTAAAAGGCATCACAAAACATATTTGATTTCATTTCAGAAATGTTTACTCTGACATGGATTAAGTGCCTTATACGTGTGTTTAAGTGTCTTACTTGGCCACTTTTTTTTTTAAAAAAAAGTCAAGTTTTTAGTCAAAAAATAAAAAATCCGAGTAGAGTGTCGCGTCCGACACAATATGTTATGACACAATTTTTAAGGCAAATGAGGGTGTCGAGGTAACATAAGGTGTATATGAGAAGGTATCCAATCAAATGTTGCACCAATCACAAATTGAGACACCACTCAGCTTATCTTTTGTCTTGATCATTGATTATTTTAGTCTAATATTTAAGGTTTATGGCATGTTTACAGGAACAAGACTGGCGTATTGATCATGGGCTAAGTCGTGGTTCCTTTACTTTCATCACCATCCCTCTCCTCACATTTCCTCCAAATTTATCATGAAAGTTGAGTTGGAATCTATGGAATATATTTTTCTATTGTAAGGGAGCCAAGGAAGTATTCAAATCATATCAATACAAAGATTCAATAACTGAAGTAGCCCAGAAAGTACTTTTCAGGACAAAAAGTTGAAGTTTCAAACTAAAATTTTGTAGGGGTTGTTTGATTGAGATTTATTTAAGAAAAATATGACACCTAAAAAATTTATGGTAACAAATTTGCAACCTTATTCAAAGAAGAAGAATAAAGTTAAATATTTAAAAGCTTAGAGATTTCAATCATACCGAATGATCTGACGTGAGGATGACGCAAAGCAGGTGGAGCAAGTCAAATTTCAGAGCATTCTGCATTAGAGCAAACTGCCGAGCTATGGAAACAACCTGAAAGATAGAGATTCAGTAGGAGATTTCATCAAATTTTGATTAAAAAAATTTAGCAGTTAACTACAAGTGTATAAAAAATAACAAAGCAAAAGCATATTTGAGAGTTGCTGGAAACATGGCCATAAAATTGTATCAGGCATAAATTGTACCGTAAAATATCAATTATGCTACAGATATTTAAGCTGGAAATGTGAAACAGATTCATGATCTGTGAATGCATGATAAAACTTTGGTTAGTGCCCAAGTCTGGTAAGATGAACATGATATTAAATCTATTGGTCATCAAGAAAACTCTTTATTAGACAACCGTCACAGTACTAATGTGGTTATCACCGAAAATTACTGTTTCGACTCCTATTATGGCTTCAAAAAGGAACGTTTGGAAAGATTATTTTCACTTCAATTTAGTTAATTAACAGACGAACGAGTCTGTGTTTTACAGAGTATATTATTTCAGTGCATCGGTTCAGTCAGTCCAGCCCAAAAGAATAAGTCTTATCTATTTCCAAAATGAAGTTGTAATCAGCTAAGTAATGCTTATTAGACCGTTGCTTGATTTTAGCTGCCAATTTTTGCGAGAAGTCAAAGGGTCAATACTTTGTCACAATCCCTTATTTTTCAATTTCAACGTAATACAATGGAGTTGTCTCTGGTATGTAATGAATCAAATATCAGACCAAGGATAGTTTAGGAATTTAATAATAACTTGGAAGCTTCTAGAATGTTTTAGTTCTTAAGTAGGACTTTTGCTATATATATTGCTAAGTAGAGTGGGAAGGGGAGATGTGAATTTGGAGAGTAAACTTTTGAGTCTTGTGAGCTAAACTCACTAATGGAGAGTTGTAGGCTAAACCTGCTTTAGAGAGTCATGGCCATAAGCCATTTATCTTTGTAGTTTTTCATTCAAACTAATCAATATTTAATCTCACTTTTCTAGCATTACTAGATTAGTGCTCGTGCGTTGCACGATTTAAATTAAAAATATTCATATAATATGCATGTTTAACGTAACGTTTAGTTTTTTATTTGATTTATGATACAATTTAATTTGAACAAAATTTTAAATGAAGCAATTTTAAACTCGCAATTTTAATTATATTTGTATAATAATATAAAGAGTATTGAGATGCAAAGAAAAATACTTTGTAGTTTGTTGTAGTAAATTTTATTATTTTAATATATATATGTTTAGTAACGAATACAAAAGTTAGCCAAATAATTTTATGGCTTTTAGAGTAATAGCTTACATAAGAAGCTAACGAAAAGAGTTTAGGTGGGAAATTTTTTTATGAGAGAGTGACATGTGGAAGGGGATGACTTGAGTGATCTTTACTTTAGTTAAAGTATTGATTAGTTCTAAATTTCTGTTGGTAGTAATCTGAGATTTCAGTATGATCGTCTATTTACAGTTTAATTAGTCAGTCTGGGTCAGATCATCACCAAGTAATTCATAAATCTTTGTGACTTCAGTAATTAAAAGTTTGAAACTCTTGGTGAGATTCTAAACAAATCAGCATCTCTAAATAAATCCATATCAGTTTTTAACCTTAGAACTTAGTGCCCCAATAGTTCGAGGGGATGACCTCTCTGTCCTTTCCCCTCTTTTTAAATGGTCAGCCACTTGGTTCCATTCCAACACATTTCTTTGTCGTTTCTTTTAATTACAAAATAGGTCCAAGAACTTAACAGCTTTGTATCAAGTTTGTACTAATTGGTTTTCAACAGTTCCCACCTCAGGCGTGCTTAGTGCTTCTAAGATAGATCCATATTCTTTTTCAAAAGTAAAATATAAATTCCTTCTATAATTTTTATAAAATAGTCTTGTTTCCAGATCTTTGATATCATCAGCACTCAGCTTGAGAGAGTAGTATCAGGGAGACTCTTTCACCAAACATGCTTTAGACGAGCCAAAACAAATGAACTGGTAAACATCTATGACACTTGAAGAAATTAGATTGTGAAATGAATAGTATTGTAAAGATCAACTCACCACAGATGACAACTCTGATAAATGTTCAATTATAATGACATCCAAGGAAATTTTGCTGAAGATGACTTTGATAAGTCTTAAGGAAAGCTCCAAGACCTGTGAGCCTGCCAGAAAGTCCACATATTACACAACAAAAAGTAAAAAAAAGGAAGGGATACAGTTTCAAACATGTAGATGAGAACAGTAAGTCCAGACCCAATCTTTGTAATACATCCTTGGCTAAAGGAATTAGTATCAAGAAGACAAGAACGATGTGACGTTTTAGCAAACTAAAAGAGGATGAAAAATCTAGTTTCTTTCCTTACCATCGGGAAGCAAGGGCAAGTGAGTAGCGATCAAATTAAGCCCTCCAGACTCAAACAAAGTTTTCACTCCATTTTCAGAAGCTGTTGAAGTGAGAAACAATATTTCATAACAGTCTACCACCAATGAAGAAGCTGATCTGCATTCCGAAAAGCAATAGAAACGAAGTATGGTCATTTGACTATAGACACCAGGTTCTACAAATCAAAGCAAACGCTTGTGTACAGACTACAGATACATGATTTGAGAAATCAGGCTAACTAGCCCCTCTTGAAAGCAATCACAAATCTGCAGAACTACAAGTAACCATGGAAAATTAGCTCAACATAAAGACATTACTCTTTCTCCATGACTTCCAGAACTAAAGGAATCTTTGATACCATATCTGCAGATGCTGATATTTCTGGAACACGGCAAAAAGCTGCAAGAATAGAGATGCATAGTTGCAGATAAGCATCACGATCATCACTGCCGCTACCAGCCACTTTTCCTTTACCCATACCTAACAACAACAGCATAATCAATAGTAATCAAACGGACCTCAAACCTATAGATCATCAAGTTAATCGAACATGCAGGAAAACTATATTGTACAAATATTGCTAGTAGACATGGCAAGAAAAAGTAGTAGTCGGGGGGGGGGGGGGGGGGGGGGGGGGGGGGGGAATAGCTAGAAAATTATGTTTTTTAAAGGTTCAATTGAATTTTCACATACATAGGATGTACATCAAAGATGCATACTTAATATGCAGTAAAAGTAAAAACTTACAACAGAATTTATCCTATATTTACCCTTATACATGATTCATGAAAAGACTTTTTCTAGGGATCAAGAAAACATTGCTACAACCTATGTACCTTTGGACTGATACAAGAACAAAAAGTATCACTCTCAATATAATTTAGGGTCAGATGGACATAAATCAACAAGAGAAATCGCATAAGTCAAATATCCTCTCTATCCATTCTTCCCCACTTAACAAGAAATTCTCTTCAAGTCCCAACAGCCTCATATCTCTACCAACCACCCTCGCCAAAGTTTTCTTAGGTCTTTCCCCTACCTCTTCTCTGTCCATCCATCCTGTTGCCATTCTTCTAGCCTCCTTACATCTTAGACAATTTTCCCTCATCCTATCTTCAATAGAAGTAACCCCTACCTTTATCCTAATAGCCTAATTCCTTATTTTATCCAATCTTGTATGCCCAAACATCCAATGAAGAATACGCATCATATGAAGGTGACAATATTTCAAAGCCCAACATTCAGTCCCATAAAGCAATGTCAACCTAAATAGCACAATCATTTACTAGCTCATTAACAAACCTAAAATCAGCACAGTCATCTACTAGCTCACAAACAATATATAACCTTTAGTACTTCTCCCTCTAACGATCAAAGATATTGTTTAAAGCTCTTATAGACATTCCCTTATAAACCTTACAAACTTTTGTATCATGTATTCTCTTAATTACACTCACAAATCTACTAAAAAGTTTCTTATATCCAACACTGAACCAGTTAACCTACACACATATGACAAACATATATCCCATATCTTAATATATACACCCTACTACCGCAGCCTATCAGTTTATTAGCATCGCCACACGGACTTCTAGAGAGCTACGAGCTCGTTTCTCCACCAAGTGTAAATATGACAAACTTTTCCTCATTATGTGTAGCAACAAGCCAGCAAATGACCCTAGCGATATTTTTTTAAAACATTTTTTCTCATTTAATAACCAAAGTAATTCTCATTTAACCATCATATAACTCCACAAACATGTTACAAAACAGAAGTTTCTCCTATTTGAGGTTTCTATCATCAAAGAAACCACCTTTACACCCCATATTTTCTCCAATCAGACATATAACATCTACAGCAACAAACAAAGCTTAG
Organism: Suaeda aralocaspica; assembly: GCA_016808085.1. Lineage (NCBI taxonomy): Eukaryota > Viridiplantae > Streptophyta > Magnoliopsida > Caryophyllales > Amaranthaceae > Suaeda > Suaeda aralocaspica. Next base: position 1,753,726 of record PYUH01000019.1, read on the forward strand.
TAAAATTACAATAAACTACAAATTCAGATAACACAAACACAACTTCCTCAATTTAATGCTACCTCAAAAGGGTATTTCAAACAACAAACAAAATCATGAAAAACACAACAAAATTAAAAAAAAAAAAAAAAACAACAAAAATACCCAAAGAATGATGAAATTAAACAGAAAGAAGTGAACTTTTATACCAGTGCGCAAAAGTCTATCAAGGAATTGAACACCAACAGCATCATAAACCTTAATAATGGAATCATGATCATCTTTATTACAGTATTTAGTGACTAACAGAAGCCCAGCAAGCCGCTGTTCATCACTTTCTCCTTTAAGTAATTTCAAGCAATCTTCTAAATTTGGTGCTTGAATTTGTTGCTCTTTTTCTATGTTCTGCAAAAAATCAAAGATATGGGTTTTAATTGTTGTTAGTTTTTTGAAAATGGGTGTAAATTTAATTTCAAAAAAAAAAAAAAAAAAAAAGTGGGAAATTTTGAGGGGAAGAAGAAGAGAGTTGTTTATTACCATTGTAAATGATGAATAATTGTGAGAATTGTTTGTGATATTTGATGTTGTCTTTGAACTTTTGAAGTAGTTGTAAACTTGTAATCGATTTTGTTGAAGTGAAGTTGATAGTTCAAATAAATAAAATTGGAAGAAGGAGAAATTAAGTCACACTTGAAGGTTTTCTAATGAAGAAGTTTGAGACTTTTGACAACCCGAACACTCGTGAAGTAGAGCATAACCCCGGGTATTGTAGAATGTAAAACATGGGTAAGCTGATTTTTGAACTCCATTCCGTGATTCGTCCCTATATCGGTATGAATTTGGAAATTAGAATCATCTTTTCTACGTTATTATCAAAAAAACATTATAAAATTACTAAGTTTAATATTAGTATATTACAAAATTACCATTTAATAATTCAATAATATGATAACTAATTGCATATTCCCATTGAAAAAAAAAGCACACAAGTCACAAGTTCAGAAATCTACGGTGCTCGCCACTCATAAACAAATTACAATTCACAAAGTAACAAAAAAAAAGAGTATTTCACACAAATAAAATTAACATAACTAATAGCTTCATTCAAAAAAACAGTATGGAGTAATTTAGAACTAGTAACTAGATCTACTGCATCATTCACCAACCGCTAGCGGAGGCGTTAGAGATAGAGAGTGGATGAGTGAATTGTTTATACTATGCTTAGTTTAATCTAAAGGTTGATATGCATTGTAAGTTTGTAACCAACAAAATTGGGATTTTACCATGCATTTTACATAAGGACTTGAAATATTGAATTAATTATAATTATAATTATATTTATTTAATAACAAGCCTTTGGTAATACTGTCTTACCGGTAAGACCTCAACTATAAACATTTTCTTTAACTATTGGGCTTTCAATTCAATTAATATATTTTTTGTATAACTATTTAATGGTCTTACCAAATAAGACCGTCTTATATAAGTTTTTGTATTTATTTAAATTTCTACAAAAACTTATATAGGACGGACCTATTTGGTAACACCAGTAGATAGTTAGGAAAAAATATATATTAATTAAAACAATAAACTTAACAGTTAAAAAAAATCCACATTCGATAATTACTTTATTTCAATTAAACTAGCAATTTTATACTTGTATTTTTTAACAATCATTAAAATACACAATCACTTGTATAATGCATATCATCAATATTAAATATTAAATATAAGACAAGTATTCCATCTTTAATCCTTCATAATAGTTTATGTTAATATTGTTTACAAACACCTAAACGATTTGCTTTAAAAATGCAATTGAAGCTATTACGATTTGTTTGTTATAAAAAGTAATTATTATCGTTCAATTATATAAATACGGTTTTAATAACAAGTAATCTCAATGAGTAGCTAAGTAAGTAAGTAACTATCATTGGTTAGTCAAGTAAATATCAATATTTAAATAAGTAACCATGCATAATATTATTAATAATTAACATGGGTATTAATAATGATTCACCATCACTTTATTATTTAATAACTAATTAACCATTCCACTTTTAACTATTAACCCTCAAAATTTCAAAAAGTATTCTGTAACATATAAGTAAACAAACTCGCGCGATTTCAAATACATAATTAATAATATTAACCTCTATATTTTAAAGAAGTAACTATAAATCAGTATTCAGATAAGTAATTCATACAATTCAAAAAATTAACTATTGTAATTCGCCAAAATTTATGGGAAAAATCCCAACTTTCATCCACCTGCTCAAAATAATCCCAATTTAAATAAATCTCATTATAATCCAATGTTGTACAAAATATTCTCTATATACACCCGATGACTTGTAACCTTATAAACCGGTCATCCTCACTCCTTCACTCACCATCCTCATGCCCATCACCATCATCTTCATCGATTATCATCAACATCACCCTCATCTCTTCCCTCTGCTCTTCACCACCACCATCATCATCAACATCACCCTTATCTCTGCACTCTGCTCTTCACCATCACCATTATCATCACATCGATCACCATCGACATCACCCTCACCTCTTCCCACTACTCTTCACCACCATCACCACAACTAACTCATGCATCATCATCTCCAATTCACCATCAATGAAAGCATTAAAGGCTTAAAGCACCACCACAAGTAGTGGTACTGTAGTAGTATCACTTCCTCCACCTTCTCGCGCTGCTTCCTTCCCTCCTTCTTCTGCCGCACCTCTTTAATAAGAAAACACAACTAATCCTCATACAAAAACCTTAGAAAAATGAAGTTCGAACTACAAATACAATAACCCCTTAATTACTCAATTAATTTGAGGAAAATTGGGTGAAGATGTTGCAACCCTAAAACTTTTGGGGACGAATTTTTTGGGGTTTGAATGAGGAATTGAATTGAAAATCGATCTAAGAGCAAAATTAAAGGGTTTGCGATGTTGAAGGAATTGAATTTGAGGGTTAATTTTTGTTGAAAGTTCGTCGAACCTCTATATGTAGTGGTGGGTGGTGGTTTTCCAGAAGGAGAGAGATGATTATATGGATGGTCATGGTAGAGTTCTGTGAATTTGTGGTTAAAAAATAATGGAGTTGTGGTAATGGCTATGGTTGTGGTTAAGGTTTGTGGTGGTAATGGGTGGGTGGGTGGTTAATGGTGTGGTGGGTGGTGGGTGGGTGGGTGGTGTATTAGTGGTTAGTTCTTATTATTTATCAATAATAAAATTTAAATTCAAGTTAATTAAACTCAAATAACTTTTTAAAAAAATCTAGCCAATTAGAATAAAACACGTTTTCTTTACCTCTTTTTCCAGGTTACCAAAATCCATCAACAGGTTATGGTCCATATAGAGAATATTTTGTGCAACATTAGATTATAATGGGATTTACTTGAGTTGGGATTATTTTGAGCAGATGGGTGAAAGTTGGGATTTTTCCCATAAATTTTGGCTTGTAATTCACATAAGTAATAAGTTGTTCAAATAGGTATAGAATGTGAGTAACCATCATTGTTCAAATATGTAACCATAATCATTGTAGTCGGATTATTTAAACGGAGTCGGAGGCGGATTTTTTCTTGGCGGAGTCGGAGCGGATTTTTTCCCCTCGGATTTAAGCGGAGGCAGTCGGAGCGGAGTGATTGCCAACTCTAATGATAAGTTGATAACCATTTAGTAGCGGCCATATATGTGTATAATTAGTTATATTAACACATAAATTATAGTTTTATTAGTTTAGTAGAAATAATTATAATGATAACGATAATAACTTAAATGATAATAATAATTATTATACCTAATAAGTAGAGAAATAAAAGGCAGAGTCGGAGTCGGAGATCCGGCAGAGTCAGATTAATTATCGGATAGCTAGGATTATTTTTAGCATTCGACTCCGACTCCAACTTAAACTCGGAGTCGGATTTTTTTAGCGGAGTCGGAAGCGGATTATTTTAAGGCGGATTCGGAGGCGAATTTTTTCCTCGGGTCGGAGTGGAGTAGGGTCGGACTCGGCCTGAACCGCCATCCCTAGTTGCACCATTATTTGACGGTACAACCTCATGCATAGAAGACACGCCCTTCAATGAAATGATCACTCATGTAGTTGTATTGGTCAAAGATCATCCTATGTTGTCGAGTCTCAAGGGTAATTTAACTGTAAAACTAGTATCGTAAAAACTTATAATGGATCTAAAATATCTAAAACAAATATTTGAACTGAAAATATCTCATCGCTTGAAACAAGGTCAGTTACACGAAAATGTCCGAACTGAAATAACTGAACTGAAAACACCCGAACGGCAACCAACTGAACTTGAAACCAACTGTGGCAATCCGAAACTGATTGAATTGTTTTTTGTTTATCTGCTTGGCTATAAACTGAAACCAACTGTAACTGAAGTGATTTGATTTGAAAACGCAACAACCTGAAACTGAATTGATCTGAAATCAAAATTTTATGAACCAAACTGAAATGAAGCAAAAAATAATTGAAACATCTGAACTGAAATGAAGCAAAAAATAATGGAAACATCTGAACTAAAATGAACCAAACTGATTGGTTGATACCAGAACTGAACTGACAATGCTATTTCCAATACTTCACGGTATAAATCCTTTTTTGACTGTTTTTATTTTAGTGTAACCTTTTATACATGCGGGGATTAAAAATTACGACTTATGAGTACACATGTGCCCTACTCACTAAAGCTTAGTAGGCACCTATTTTAACTGAATGAATATATGGTACCAACAAAAGATGGCGAGTTTATAAAGTATACATCTTTGGTAAAAGATGGAACACTAATTATCATTTATTACATAGGATATTTGTAGAAAAAACATTATTATTTGTTATGCAAAATAATATAATTACAATGAAATATAAGTAAATCATTCAAAACATTCTTATCATATCTCGTAAATCTTACTTTTTTCGATGCTAACCAACTAACCAAATGTCTAAAATTTTAAGGGTCCAAACGTCTAAATTTACTTGCTCTTTATTTTTCATCCCTTATCTCATTAACGTAACAAGTGATACACTCAACATAGTCCCCGTCCAAATCGAGTCGAGCCAAGTGAGTAAGTGATTCATAAAAAAGTGACTCAAGGTCTCGAGCAAAGTTTACCTAGCCACCTCGCTCATTTACGACAACATTTCACCACCCCTCTATTCTTTTTTCTTCCTCCTTTCTTTCAAAAGAATCAAAATCTCAAAAGCATCAAATTTCACCATTTTTAATCCTCAAACTCACCTAAATTCTTAACCCCTATTTAATAATTTATATAATTACTCTCAACAAAATCTAACTTTGATATCCCATCAAATTCCCAAAATTTTAATTTTAATTTTCCAATTTCATAAACAAGTTTAAGGAAAATCATTCATAATGAATTCCTTAATCAAATCATCATTATTAAACCCAAAATCAAGCTTATTTCAAATAAAGTCTGCATTTTTTCATTCTACCTCTTTTCTTGAGAGGGGTCGTCGAAATCCTTGGACTGAAGTAAGTCCCACTCCTCCATTTTTATTAAAAATCCAAGCTTTTTATTGGGTTTTTTTTTATTTTTTTGGTTTAATTATATTGATTTATATGAAATTTATGGTTTTCATGTTTAGGATTAAATGGGTTATTTGAGTAAATATTTGTTTATTAGGATGTATTTTAGTTTCAATTGGGGTTGTTTTTAATTCATGAAATTTCTTAATTTAAAGGAATGGACCTTAATAAATGAATGTTAATTTGGTTTATTTAATTGAATTGGATTTTCATGTTTAGCAAAGTTAATTGTGAAGAAAATTGAGCTTGCAAGTAGCTAATTGTTCTTTGATTTACTGTTGAATTTCACCAAATTCTAGATTTTTGGTTATGTGTTACATACTGTCATGTATAATACTATAATGTAATGTTTGAAGCAATAAAGTTTTGATCTTTGGCATTTGATAATTGATTGTTCTATTATAGAACTTAGCTTAATATATGGTGGGAAAAAATTGTTCTTTGTTGCCTATTGATATTTGATGATATTGACTTGCCATTGTTTAATTGTTCATAAGTAGAGATACAATAATAATAGCGGCAAGAACAGAAGGTCAGGTTATAGAAGGAACCATTTCAAGCAAAATCTAATGCGCGACGCCAACGTGTATGTTGAGCACCTATTTGAGGTGAGTATTGATGATGCTTTCATATCTTACATGAGAAGATTTAGTATTGAATTCATGCTTGCTAATATGTGAATAGTAATGTGTTTTGTGCTAATGCTCATTTTCGGACCGTAGTTTGTGAGTGATAGGGCAGGAATTATAAAGCTTGCTTACTTTCCAATTTATTCTTTGGTAATTATGAGTGTGTTTTATTACCATGAACCAAGTGAAATTGTTAAACAAATCCAAGATGGTGGGAAAAAGAGAAGTGCTGTGCTTTCGGAATTGTCAAGCATTACAATCGTAAAAATCTGCTTGTTATTCTTAGTAGTGTAGTACCCCTAGTAAAGTATACCTGCTGGAGGTTAATAGCACATCTAGAAGTGCCCCTTGGGTCTATTGGCCTTTGCTAGCTGATATTGTTGGTCTTTCCCCGTTCGCTTCCTGATCATCTGTTAGGCTGTTAGTAGCTGGTGTAAAATAGTAAGCATTTATACCCCACAGCAAAGTTGCCTGTGCTCTCCAGCATTGGCAATTTAGCAACCATGCATAGTTCAACCAGCAGCGAGTTATATTGTGGCACAATAAGACAGTTTTTTAGCTATCATAATTTCAGCTAGTATGGAAAAGAATGCTTGGGTGTTAGGAGTAATCCATCTGAACTTATGTAGTGTATTGAACTGTTCAATCTAAAATTTTGTGCTTGTTGCTGAACCATTTTTTCCCACTAGGTATCACCTGTCAGCTTCTAGTGAAGTTGGAAGCTTAATATTCCTACTTCATCTATAGAATGTCATGCTTAGTGGAGTGTCACGAACTCAAGATAAATTTAACATAGTGATTGAGGATGAAGAAGATTGATTAATGATCTAGAAGGTTGCTGAAATTAAAAGCTAAATTGCCAACTTTATGAGTGACTTGACACATACAGCCATACACTCCCTAAACCAAACGTTACAAGCTACAAAAAATAAATCTCATCGATTATCATTATAACTTTTCTCCCTCTAATTTTTCGCATTTATTGAAGTAACCCTCCTAGTTCTTCAGCTTCATCTCCCACTTAGGGCCTGTTTACTTCAGCTGAAAATAGCTTAGTTGTGCTGAACTGAAGTGAACTGAAAGTTTTTTATGAAGGATTAATGAATAGCAAAATAGGAGCTGAGCTAAGCTGAACTGAACTGAATGGATTTTAAGCTGAAGTAAACAGGCCCTTACTGGTAAGTAATATCAAATATATTATGTATTTCTAAAGTGCCCTTCTAATAGTTCATTAAAGAGAGCAGAAATTCTTAGAAATTACTGCTTCATTCCAGATTCTGCGTCTTCTGAGAGTTGATACTTAGAGCAACCGCCTCTTAGACTAAGAATCTGTCTAAATAGCACTACCCAGCTAAAGTTTCTGAGAGGGTATACCTTAAGAAGTCAGAAATCTAAATAGGTTGGGGGCATGAATTAGCTGTGAACTATATTACGTCAACTGTTCAGCACACCCCATTTTCTTGAACATGAGTATCACAACCTTCCTCTACACTTAAATTTACTCTTGGACAGCTGGACACTTATATTGAACCATATATTGGTAGAGAATATATTAAGGTTTTTTGAGAAAATTAATATTAAAAAAACCCCTTAAAGAGGTGTTTTCTAATGGCTTCCCATATTCAAAGTTCCACTTCCACTTTATCCTTCCTATTCGTTTTTTTCCTTTCGGAATTAGGAATTGATTAGCAAATTTCTTTTAAAAACTATTTCTAAATATGAGGAATGAGGTCTCCTAAGAGGTGATCATTTTGATAAAGACTCCACCTTGAGGATGTCATGCCATGTTAGACACTCACTCAGGTGTTTTGCAACTGATGCTTGATGTGTTTGGAACTTGAGTAACATAGTTTGTGCTTCTTTTGCTTATAAAGTATGAAGCTGGCTATTTATTTAATTAACTTTGTTTTTTACTGAGGTTTCAACGTTCATTGCACTCTATCTTGTTGGTCTTAGAGCGGGGTTTGGTCCAACTATGTGCTCAGCTACCGTAAGTGTGCATGTTGGGGTTGGGAACTTGGGACTTGGGGGGGGGGGGGGTCTTAAGAAGCCACTCTATCTTGTTGGTCTTTAGAGACGGGGTTGGTCCAAACTATGGCTCAGCTACCG
>PYUH01000019.1:1766552-1801778 GCA_016808085.1 Suaeda aralocaspica
TTGGTGCTAAAATGTCACATTTGAAAGCTGTCTTTCACCCTGTTTGTCACGCTCTATGCTCCACACCTGTATTATCCATTTGTCAGCACCTCAAAAAACATCAAAATTCATTTGACATGTTTCAGATGTAATGGAATGATAAACATCCAAAGCGCAATTAAGTTACATCACACAAAACTCCATACGTCTTAAAATTAGAACATATTAAGTATAAAGTATACATCGACAAGAACTTTGAACGAGTAAAGAACATTTACAACCAACATTATATTCCTACATTTTCTTTTTTACTTTATTAGGTGCGAAGGTTACAAGGGCAATACATATTATGAATTATGAAAAGAGAGGTTCAACTAACTATGCAAAAGTTTTTCAATCTTAACGTCTAGACGAGGATATCAGTTGTATGTTCCTACAAATTCATGCATTACAAAACATAAACAATGAAACACCAAGTCTTTCTAAGTACATAATGATGAAATATATGACTTTGAGTTTATACACCAAGTTGGCTCTTTCCTTTTAATTCTTCTACAAATGTCTGTGAAAAAACCAGCGCAAAAGACAATAGTGACATGGGTATAACACATAAACGCGCACTCCAACTGACCAATATGACCCCCTTACACGGCTAACCATTAGCAAAGGTGGGAGGAAATGTGTTAGAAATTCACTTTTGTGACGTTTTTTTTTTTTTTTTTTTGTTTTAAATAAAGATGAATAATTTTCAAATCATACAAAATACAAATTGCTTTAACAGTAATCTCTTTCAAAAATTGACAATATCCTCTTTCAACGAATTAGAAAAACTCCTCTAATAGACTAGGATCAGAAAAGTTTGCATATACATTGACCTTGACATTTGGTGCAAGTAAAGTAGTAAAGTCATCATTTGAATATGCTTTACTAAAACAAAACATAAACTTTTTATTTTTCAAAATTAAAGTATTATGCAAATCATTAAAATTAAAGAGGCAAACAAATATATTTTAAAGTGGGAAGTATAATTCTACCATGTGATTTCAAGTTATTATTATTATATAGTATTCGTATCGTTATAGAAAATATCAACAGTTTGTAACATTGTAAAAAAACATTTCTCAAAGCATAAATAAGTCTTAGACAAGCATTTGAAAGAAATGACAACTTAAAAAAGATGAATTAAAAAAAGTTCCAATTATTTCGAAGCAGATTAGATGCATGTAATATATATGACCATATATATATATATATATCGACTTAAAAATTAAGGAGAAAGAGATAGAGACTATGCTTACTTCTAGGGTATCACCAATGTTGACCACAAGAGCATTTGGAAGTGGTTGTATGGAAACCCACTTATTATCTTTGAGCAATTGAAGGCCAACATAACTACCTTGTTTCTGTTGTAAAATAGTAAGAGCACTTCCATCAGAATGTGGGCTTAACCCTAACACAAGCTCTGGTCTTGGACATGGTGGATAGTAATTCATCCTTGTTGCTTGAACTGCTTCCCCAAACATTTCCTCAAATCTTTCAGCTCTTAAACCTAGGCTTATTGCTATGCACCTCATTAGCTTCTCACATAATTTCCTTATCTCCCTTGTGTATGTCTCTATGGTTTCGCTACACAAACACAAAGATAACGAATGCATGCACGTGTTACAACTTTATTTAATCTAGGTATCATGTAGTAGTATATGCGACTGTTAATTTCAAGTGCGTAAAACAGGTTTAAATGTAAAATTAAATAAAAGGGTTACCTGAAATTGAGCGGTTTAGTTGGCCAAAGACTTGGATTGCGTATAAAATGTGGATGAGTGCCAAGAGCAAACATGTTACACCAATCTAGCTTTTGTTGCTCGGAGAAAACAAAAGCTTGACCATAACCTTGAACAGTTCCTGGTGCCATTTTGTACTTTTGTTTTTCTTCTAAAGGTAGAATGAAAAAATCCATTGACATTCTCTCTATTTTCTCAAGCAATCTTGAATCAATACCATGGTTTACCACCTATGTACGAGTCACATTAAAAAAAACATAGAGTCACTCTCTAGTGATATATTATTTTTTGGCATGATGCTTTGCTACAAGCTTTTTCTATGGCAAGATTAAATGACTTAAAATGTAATGACATGTAAAATCTATAGTTCTTATCGGTGTTTGTTTGATTGACACTAAAAATCGAGGTTGATCAGAAGGTGTTGTTTGATTGATGGTAAAATCATCATAAAATCCTGAACTAAAAAAAGTGATGCTTTAATTTAATTTGTTTGTGATGATGATACTATAAACCAAGTCCATGCAAGCCAATTCGAGAAACACAAGTTGTGGACAAGGTGGTCCATACTAGCTTAGACATTATTGAAAAAATTAAACAAGTGGGGCTTTACTTAAGACATATTAACACCTACCAAATACATTATATTATACTTCCACTTATCAATATTTAGAAGAAAAATTATTAAAGATTATGTTATTCCAAATTCATATGATAAAATTAAAGAAGGAAATACAATATAAATTTTACCTGAAAAAATCCCCATTCTTCACAAGCAGAAGCAAGATTAAGGATTTCATTGAAATTACCATTATTAATAATTGAAAGATCAATAATAGGGACATCATCACTAATAGATGAATTATCAGGAATAGTTAGTGACCTAATTTCATCTATGTCTCTCACAAATCTTTCAGGAATTGTGGTGTTTTTGATTTCTTGTACATCATCTATGCGCCCTACATTTATTGGATTTGGAGCCATTATTATTTGTTTGGAAGTTGAAATAATGAAACTAAAACTATATTTTTGTTTTGTTTTCTTGCCTAAGAGAAGAAAAGCTTTGTTGATTTCAATAGTTCTACATCATTTCACTACTAAGGTCATGTCTATTTATAAGGAGAAAAATGCATGCATCATGCATGACTTCTTTGGGGAAATTCTCCAATAGTGGGGGTAAATTTGTAAATTTCCCATGCATTCCATTATAGTACTCTCCCGGATTTTATTACTTGCTACATTGAACAAAAAATTGTGAGAACTTTTTTGATTCAATGCAGCAAGTAAAAAAAAGATTGAGGAAGTAAAATATATTATTATATTTGGTATGTTATTATCAAGTATGACTAGTTGACTATGTTACTGTCATAATTTATAAAGTATCATATAGAATATACTACTATATATCTTTTCGGTGCAAAGTATCATATATAGAACATGATTTTAGTGTTTATGTCCCCTATAAAAATTTTACTTGAGAATTTGACCATATCATTAATTAATAAGATATATGCACATGTTTCATGTAAACTTTATACATATGATCATTACAAAAAAACTAAGTTAATTTTGCATTCATTACATATGATGTTATTGTGTAATCTATGATACACTCCCTCCAAGTTTCTTAATTAAATACAATAATAATTGACATTTTCCACAATTTATATTACATACATTGGTTTAGTTTTATGATCATCAATATATCAAGAGCAATACAATCAATAATATGCATCCTGTTTGATTTATCTTGGTGAGTTGGTGTGTAGTTAATTAGTACGTACTATATAATTTTTATAATTTATACTTATATATAATTACAGCTATAAACATACAAAAAAGTGTTTCATTAAATGTGAAAGGACCATCTCAACCAAAAGTTTAAGATGATGGTTGAGGCTCAGGAATTGTTTTATACTCTATCATGCCCTCTCACACGAGAGCCCTAATACCATGTTAGAGGACCAACTCAACCTAAAGGTTAAGCTGATGGTTGAAGTTCAGAAATTAGTTTTATACTTTATCACCACTATTTAAACAAAGAGACTATTAGGTTGGCAATTCATACTGATTATTATGTATGCATTTATGATAGGGTTATTAGAGTGTAGTTGTAATATGCAAACTTTTAACACATGAACTCGTGAAGTCCTAAATAATAGGGTTATTATAATGTCACACAAATTTTGTAATTGAATGTTCCAATATTGGTTTGTCACCTTTTCTTTTCTGTTCAATGCAACAATTTTCTCTTTCACATGCATTAACCTCCTTTTCTCTCACCACCCCTCTAAGTTTATTTCTCTCACTTTTTCTTGTTAATTAGGCTACCCACTATCCATTTTTTAGTAATTTTCGAACATCCATCTTTTTCCTCTTCAAAACATATACCCCAGCACTAGCAGCCATACTCGCATAAAGGAAAAAACAAGTATCATTATTATATATCAGTGGGTACACAAGTACCCGAAAAAGATATTGGCGCCCCTTTTAAAATTAATACAATTTAACATCGAGAAGTGCTAATATCAAGGACCATGGTGATATGTAACAAGGATAAAAATCAATGAATTATTGGATTTTTATTCTCGACAAAGAGATTAGGGATCGATGGATAATAACTTATGTATGAAAGACAAATCAACGTTATATATGATAAAGTGTTTTTTTATCTGTTACTTGCGGAATCAGATTATATTAATTAAGATTCTATTGGTCATATTGTTAATCCAAAAAAGATCCTATCAAATATTTGGATCAATAGAATAATTTTGGATCGTGAATGAATAGGATTGCAAGATTTGGATCGAAGTATATCCGAATAATTAACCAATGGAGGAAAGTATGTTCCATAAGTTGCCTTCTATATTTTCTTCAATACTTTCATATACAAATCAATAACAAGAGTCAAAGTCAATAATGTAAAGGTTTAAATGAAGTACATAGGTGAAGAAATATGTGTTGTTACTTGTTTAGTGGGTAGTGATATGACTTATAACTCGTTGTTGTCGGACTAATGGTGCATAAAAAAGACAAAAGAAATACTCGCTTTCACTATTACAACCCCACCTCAATTAGGCCCTACCCCATAACCAAAAAAGTTTGGAAGAAAAGTGCAAGCAAGCTTATGTTGAGGCCTAATAATATAAATGGTGTGGAGGGTTTGTGCTCCATCGTGATTTTCGCACTTCTATATTAATTATTACATTTCATTTAAATTGAGGTAGTTTTTTTGGTGTTAGGGAGCTACAAAGGTGAATGTCGATCTCTAGATCTCTTAAAACTAGGAAAGAAACTTCAGCCAACTGAGATATCCATCACTCTCATCCAAATCACTATACTTAGTAGACTAACAATCACCTATTTGTGCTAGTGCTTAACTATATGCTCACTTCATCATATTATATCAAACTAGACAAACTCGATCTTCTTACTTTCGTTGATCTATCAAAAAACTTATATAATATAATTACTTATTAATAAAATTAATGAAACTTGTGTATTTGAATGAGAGTTTTGAGATAAGACATGATTTTGCCTTAGATCAAACTTGACTAGATTTTCAATCAATCTAAAAGTAGAAAGAACATAGGCAAGTAATCCCTAACCTAGCTAGGCCCCTACTCTTCGCCATGTAAATTGGGAATTTGGGAAAGTTTGCACACACTACACACGGATACACCCCACCTTGACATGTAGTATTGTAGTGCAATTGAATCAATTATTGTTGTTTAGTGTTCAATTTACTTTTACATGTTTAGAATATACATTTTTATATGAATCGTACATTTAAATGTCATATCTTGTGGTTTTCTTTTCATTCCTTTCACAAGTGGACTAGAATAGAAAACTACTACAATAAAAAATTCTTCATAAATTGTCACTTAGCATATGCTTAATATTTATTTACAAAAATTGATCCATCACGACTTGACAATAATACAATTTATATATAACATAAATTTAGGATGTATTCCTTTTAATGGATTTTTTTTAACATTAAGTTTCAATAAGCTTCAATTTGTTCTAGACTTCTGTATAAGATTTAACCATCAAGTTTAATGCATTCTAGTCCATATACTCCATAAGAAGTTCAATGGAGTCAACAAGTTCCAATAAATTTTAGTTCTATCCCTCAAGAAGAGAAAAACAACCTTAATTGTTTTGAATCAAAATCCTTTGATATAATACATATTTAAGTAAGTAACTAAGCAAGTTGACACGATACAACTCAATTCGATCTGTAGACAAATCGTATGGAGTATATAAGTTTACACATCCTAATTTTCAAGTCCAAAACTAAAGTAATTACTAAGGGCCTGTTTACTTCAATTGAAAACAGCTGAACTGAGCAGAACTGATTGGAGTTGAACTGGACTAAAAGTTTTTTATGAAGAATTAATGAGTAGCAAAATAAAAAAAGAACTGAACTGAGCTGAACTGAACTAATTTTAAGTTGAAGTAAACAGGCCCTAACTACTTAACTAGCAAAGGTTCATTTTTGTTTTATTGGACGAAATTATTTATGACACTATTATGAGTTGTGAGCAAGTACTCAAATGGAATACAACATAAGAGATTATGTTGCATTAAAATGATCAAATTGTACACACTAAACCACTATAGACGATAGTGCATGGTTAGCTAAGCATCAACCATCATAGAAATTATAGAACAATCACAATCAAATAATTATTCAAGGGACAAATTTTGCAATGCTAACGGTAGCAAAACAATGCTATAAAGTAGGGCCAACAAGTATAGGTTCTCATGAGATTTCTCATTGTCGTAAACTAGACAACTTTATCGGTGTTCCGTTGTCTTAGGGGAAGAAAGTAACTTAGCTTGATAACTTTGGTTTAGTGGGGAAGAAAGGTTGAAAACACCAAAGTTTATTTTATTATAAGATGTCATCAAATTCACAAAATGTCCACCCAAATCAAAGGAGAAAAAGCATGGGTGACTTTTGTTCAAATACAATGAATATTTTAGTCAAGCATTATAATCCAATAGGAATTTAAGATCATATTCTTTTGGACTGAAATATATCTTAACTAGATCGAAAAATCTAACCCAATTTAATCAGATCTTAGTAGACCTATCGAAAAAACATCCACCTTGTTTAGAAATTAACAACTATTGAGAACCCATTGGAGTTTATTTTTGCTAAATATAGGAAACTTATATATGTACTATAGATTCATGGTTGTTTCAAGGATCATTTCTCACTACTAATTAAAAGTTCAAAATCAAAAATAGAATAAAGTAACTACCTTTGTATTTCTCATATATTAAAAAAAATAATTAATTATGCACTATGCGTTGCCCCGAAATATTTTTGTTTGAAGTATTTCCCCCAACAATTGATAAAATTTCAAGAATTCTTTAATTTGTTTTGCATAGCTTTTTTGTCAAAATTTAAAGTATTGTAATTATATTAGTTAAATTTAATTTTACCAACAACTAAAATGGTAAATGAACAAATAGGAGTATTACAGTAAGATATTTATCGTAGATATCGACAACATATTTTGCGATAAAAATTAAAAAGAATTATATAGTATATATTGGTGATAGTTGGCTTCAAATATATAATTCATAATTTTTTAGCAATGCTTGTATCATTATCAGAGAATATAATGTGTGTTTAATTTGTTTGTTGATAAAAATATTGAATATATGGTTTACTTGTGAACTTATGATTGAATAAAAAAACTTAATTGATCGAAAAAAGTCCGTTCATAATATTAAATAGATAAAATGAACACGAAATAATCATCACAATTATATATATTCACTATAATCACGTAACAATAGTCACAACAGCATGCATCTCCATCATTTGTTATGATAGGCTAACTGTTGGTATCAACCAAACCTCTTACCTGGCACCATCTCATGCATCTCCACCATTTTAATATTAAAGAGATAAAATAAACATGAAATGGTCTTTTTAATTAAGTTTTAATGAGTTATTTCTTTTAGGCTATACATAATATCATAGGTTGTTGTGGAAGAATAGACAATAATAACATATAGCTTAGTTGGCAAGTCATGAGTCTCATATGTTAAAGCTCATGAGTTCAATTCTTATTAAATACATTTTTAACATTTAAAATTCAATTTGAAATTGAGGGGATGCCACGTGGCGGATTGCGATTCTTTGCCTTACATTTTGATATATAGTAATTGATTGTAAAAAGAATAAGGTTTTCACGGATTATATAATTAGACATTTCACGAGTTCATGACAAAACACATTAGTCAATGCATGGGCAATTATTAGTTTTAGTGGCTATGAAAAGAAGGGTTATAATTAGTCCATCTTTCATAAACGTTCTTTTTTACTTCTTACATTTCTTTAAATAACCAAATGTTTTACAAATTGAGCAAAAATTTGACCGAGTACCACCTTCGTATGTTGCACATTTCAAACATTTGAAACTGAGTACCAATTTGTCTCTAGGATGATGAGTAAAATACAGCAACTGGATGCAATTTAAACTGTACACATGTGACATGTAACACAAGATATTGTATGTCGTTCTGCCTTTTTTTTTTTTTTAACTAAACTGACTAGAAATAATTTATAAACCACAAACTCGTTCGTTGCTTAAAGACTTAAAGTATATTAAGTGACTAAACTAAAAATAAACTCAAAAAAAATAGTGTCAGTTTAACCAAATGTACTTCTACCTCTTAGGTATATAGATTTTGTGCAAAATTAACACTATCCTCCGATAAATGTAAATTTCCACACTTTCACCACTAGCAAAGGCCAATGAGCGGGATTGCAGACTAACAACACAGAGAAACACTAGGCAAGGACGGAAACAAAGCCTGTTTATTGCTTGTTTGTTGATTTTATACTTCATGTTAAGAATGTATATGGATTATGGTACTTGCACAAATCAACATTAATGGTTTGTCCAAACATACTAGTAAAAAGAAAGTTTTGCTTTCCATGAAAACCAAGAAGTATGAAAGTATGTTCTGAATTGACACTACTCACATCCACTACCAAAAAAAAAAAAAAAAACAAACAAACAAAACAGAAAAAAAAAAAAAGAAAAAGAAAAAAAAAAACAAAGAAAGAAAGAAAGACATAAAGCAGCAGTAGAAGTACATGGTGATATACTCTTATCCTTATCTTCTGCGTTTTTTTATAGGTAAGGACATGAATATCGGCCAAGTTTGCTAAAAAGACACACAAACCTAATTTTCGGACGAATTCAGGAGTCTTAGGAAATAAGACTAGAGAAAAGCACAACAAAGAAATCCTAGTGCTAATCCTATCGCGGCACATCCTCCATAGTCCTTAACAGGTAAGAGACTAACAGACAATGTATTCGGGTCTCAAAACTTATTTACGTAGTACCTATAACTAACAAAGCATACCCATAAATCCATAATTAACTTTTTACTAATTCAACTATTGTGTAGTTGCAGCAATAAGGTAGTAAAAGCCTAAGTATTCATAAAGCAAGCTTTCTAAACTAAAATAAAGCTGAAGAACCAAAAGGAGATAATTAAGATGTTTTACTGACTAGTGAACATCGAGCACAAACATGGTTACTAAATTAGCTTAATGCTTCGCAATCCTAAGTGATGCCAAAGTTGGATTGGGAACTATGCTGACTAGTAAAAGTATGAACTAGCTTAGATGGTTCAGAATAAGGTCATAGTTTTTACAGCTGAAATTTAATAAAACGAATCACACCGAAATATATAAAAATGAATATAATATGCTGACTCAAGAATCACTGAAATGCAATTAATTGAACTGAACCGAACTAGAAATAAGTTGGTATAATAAGACCTAAGTTAGGAGACTCAACATTTTATCAACCAAATCATTCAAAGTTCAAACTTCAAACACTTGGAAATATAAACAGCATGAACAGGAACAATGTTTTCACAATCCCAAGTCTTTAAATCTCAACTATGATGATAACACCAAACCTCACTTACAAGGCAACTAAAGTCTAAAGATTAATACTATGCTACCCAATTCTTCATTTTCTCAAAAGTGACTACGTCCATGGACGGTTCCCAAACAACCCCTAAACCTGCTCAAGTTTAATAACTCATGACAAGAACTCAAAAGGTCAAGTTATATTTGGTACAAACAAATACAATTAGAACCAAAAAAAGTCAAATAAATTGACTAACCTACCCCAGTTCAACAACTTTTCACACACATATAGTTTAGTACATTGGTTCATTTACCAAATGTTTTCTATCTCTCTGAAAGACCAAGATCTCCCTCAACACACAAGAGGGACCACCAATGCACAAACTATATGACCTGTGTATGTAAAGAGTTTGTTTGGTTCACATGAGATTTATGGATTCATAATTCATGTGAAGTTTTTTTCCTTGTCAATTTCTAGAAATCTATGATATTGTTTGGTTGATTACATAAATTTAACTTCCCATGAAATTTTCAACTTACCAAGGGAAGCCATGGTAATTTTAACTTCACATGGGAAATTCCTAATATTTGTCAACCAAATAGCACATCGACCAAGCAAAATATATATGGGAAATTCCTAATTTTCATTATTGTTTCAACTAACCAAGCTTTCAACTGCTCATCAGAAGGGTTTTTTCTAGGGTATGCAGTAATGTATAATCATACAAGCAAAATATCATTTGAATAATAATCACGAACTCAAACGTCTGAACATCAAAATAAACCATTGATATTGCAAATTAAATATGATTACAGTGACATATGCTGATACCCCAAAAGGCACAGTTTAATTTGTGTAAGGGGTAAGAATGCTCAGCCTATAAATTCTGCCTAGGAGAAAAAATGTTGTGACTGTGGGAGCCTAATCTGTGTTTAAACAAAAAGGTTTTATCAAAAAAATCTACAGTTTAAGGATATTACAAAAATATTTCAGATATAATTTATCTGTAATGTGAAGTCCTGGACACCGAGATCATGGTACAAACCATGCACAAACTGCAAAATCGTTCTATCATCAACCCCCGTCTTTAACTGCTCAGACGAACAGATTCAAGATTATTTATCATGCAAAAAGAGGGGTTCTATCATAAAATTAAAGTGAATATGAAATATGACTTCAAGACAGGAAAGCAAAGCAGAGCTTCTAACATTCATGGACTTATATTTCAAGAAAGATCACCTGTAAGGACAGTGAACCAACAAGATAACCTGGCACCAATTCCCAGAAACGAGGTTCACCAACTTCTATGACATCTTCAAGAGCCGCAATCTAGTGACAGTCATACAGGAAAATAAGAAACTAACACCAAACACAGCATTACTCAAGCAGTCAAGCATCTAGTAACTCCCCCGCATTATTGTGATAATTCTGATAGCTCAACTTATATATGCTCATGTTCAAAAGACTATGCATAATATATACTAATTTCGAATCAATTCATAATAGAAAGATCTCTATTTGTAATAAAAACAGAGAGAAAGTATCTGTTAACAGAGCAGCATTCAGTCACCTGTCTAGTACACTTGCTCATTGCTGAAGATGGAATACTTGGTGGAGCCATTTGCAGCAAAACTCCACCAGTTGCCTTAAAAAGTGGCATTACAAGCATAAAGACTGCAACTGAAACCAGTCCCATACACAAAACTTCAGCATTTTGAATCCTGAACAGCATACAAAATATATAGAAAGACAACCAAAACATTAGCGTAAGAAGAAGAAAATAATATCAAGCCACAATTTACAGAGATAAGGCTTTACCCAAGACTCAAAAGCCAAGATGCCAGAATCAAACCTGCACTGAGAAAGAGATAGTACAGCTTAAGATATTTCCGTATACATAAAAGATTCTAGCAAATGGAAATGTTAAAGCTGCTACAGACCATGGGGACAGCAACCCTGTCATAAATATGGCACCTAGCACAATATGCCCTATAACGAACACATTCCGCAGCAGAAAAAGAAAATGAACAAAAAACGAAACAAACAACCCCACATTATCTCCCCTTTAGAACATTCCAAATTTAAAAGGCAGAGCAAAAGTCAGAGATGGAAGGAAAAAAGGCGAAGAGAGTGTTGAAACCTGCGAATTGAATCAGCAATCACATGAAGGCAAACCGAGTGATAGTTCATATCTTCTGCATTTCTATAAGCTACAAGTAGAAAAATTGTGTCACAACTCTTAACCCAAAAGCTTAAACTGTACAAAGAATAGAAACAGAAATTCCTACATTACAGCCTTTGTTAAAACATTATCCAACTTGTCGAAAAAAAAAGGAACACCAGGTAACCCATTATTAAAGTAAAACCTTACCACGAATCCATGCCCATTATTAAAAACAATTACAAGTTTCTGATACTTAATAAAAAAATAAATAAATAAAAAACTATTTACCGTACAAATGTTTTCCACCAATGAGAAAACCGTATTACATCTTTACAAACTTAACAAAGGAAAATGGAAAGCCTGGTTTTCCAGTAAATGTTTTACTGCCGATCGAACACTCCCTCAATGAGAAATCAAGAAAGGAAAGACGCTTGGAAAGGCCGACTTAGTTTGGCAAATGGCAAATAAATTATAGATTGTCTCACAGAGACAGGACATGGAAAAACATTCCCTAGTTGAAAGCATTATTTTGAGTTCATTTTAAAGTTTCGAAGAGCAATGACATTACCCAAGGTTTGCATACTAAAGCCATACTGGCCTCCTGGAAGGCCAAAGAGTCTGGTCCCCGAATCTGACATGATATAAGAAAAGAAACAAGAAAAAATATATATAACAGGAAACTACAGAAGGATGATCAATTTACCAAGATTTCTTCGAGCATAGTTTCTAAAGAACCAAACACCAACGAGATTCACCAACAAATTTGTTACTGCTGAAACGATGAGATAATGCCTGCGCAGACAAAAATTTCTTCACTATTACAGGGTCTACAACACAAATACAATATATAATCCAAGCATTGCACTTTGCAATAAATTAAATCATATCCCTCTGCAGTCTTTTAGAATATTATGCTATAAACAGATGCTACTGAAATTACAAGCCAGGAAATTTAGAATGGCAAAATTCAACAACAAATCAACTATTCATCTATCCTCGAGTTTGCCTTTAAAACGCATGCTCGAAGCAACTTTTATTGTTCTGTAGTGTTTGCAGAGTAATGATGGATGGTAGCTTTTAATTTTGAGTAGATATTGCATAAAACCAGTGAAACTAGATTTGGAATAGTGCCTAACAAAATCTACAGAAGTACAGAGTTCAGCACACAATTTCCTTTTTATTAATTCTACTACAACGAACTTTAACTGTGACAGACAGTTGGCATGCATCAAGCAGCTAACAACCATTAGCAAACAGCTTCAACATCTAAGTACTCGTTTGGTTGCCATGGGAATTGAATTCCTACAGACATTTAAAATACACATGAATTTAATACCCTTATACAATTCCTAGGAATTGGCCATGACTTATTTGGTTGTCATACGGGAATTGTAAATTCATAGGGATTTCCAATTACCAAGGGAGGGTTGGGTATTTGAATTCTTCCATTTTATAGGAATTTGGAATTCCCAAAGATTCTACTATTCCAGCATTTTGCGAAATTGAGGGCAATCAAACAACTTCTCTTACCAACAAATCATGGGATTTGTAAATTCCCGTGGGGATTGAGGACCACCAAACAAGCACTAATTTTGCTATACAGGTTTCGTGACTTGTAATCATATAATTAAAGAACTAGCTCAACAAATTCAATATAGGTATACTAACTTCAATAAAAACACCAAGAAATTTGAGAGATAAGGTCCTAGAGACCTAGACCCCTACTTACGCATACTCAAGAACCCAATTGATATAACAATATCGACCAAAGAAATTGCTCAGTTATTAGGTTCTACTAGGAAAGGTTCACTTCATACAGTCATCTTATAAACTAGACAATTCAGCCCTCCTATAAAATGGGGAAACTACTACAGACAGAAATGATAGTGGGAAAGGTTTTGTTCCCAGCTTAATTTATTAATACCATGTTTTTCCCATATTAAGGCATTAAGCTCCTTAATCTATAATAATGATGGCACAGTAGAATATATAAGTCAATATAGAACCTTAACCAGCATGATATTACCAAGTAGGCAAGTAATACATCTAGATAACCAAGATCATCTCTTGAACTTACTTATGCTCTGACTCATCTTGTATGTAGGCATGAAGTGCTTCCACAGCCAGAGAAAAAGACAAAAACAGAAGAAACAGCTGTCTACAATAAGCAGAGTAAACTCGTGTCAAGACATAACTTAAGAAAAAGCTTCAATTTGAATCAACATAATAAATGGAATAAGAAAGTCATCATGCAAATATGATCAAACATTATTGCAAACTCCATAACCTAAACCACCCTACAAAAACCTATAACACACTCACTAAATTAGGGACATACAGATAAAAATTGCAAAGAGATCAGATCATGTGAAAGATATATATCATCCTTAAATAACTAGCAAATGTATCACTTACAGCATTCGTAAAAGCTGATAAAACTTCAAGCCTCTTATACCTGCAAAATTTGAAAATCATCAACATAAAATGTATAGAAGACCCTAACAATCAGCCAAAAACCAGTTGTAGCTGAGGAACAGCTATAACCCATTTATTGCTGCAGTTATGAAAAGGCAACCGTACGACAGCAAAAATATTTGCAAGAAAAAAAATAATGCAACAAAAGCATAAAGTATTTTTAGGGTTTCACGGATACCATGACCACAATTTATCACCAGACCTAAATCAGTTTAACTAAAAGATAAAACACCTGAATAATTGTCTTACATATTGGCTTAAAACTCTGTTAAACCTTGCACCTCACCCCTATCGACACTCCCACCCCACAAAATATATATAAGAAACATAAAAAAGAACTTTGAACTGGAAATCAATTTGTGTTCTGTGGAGTCCACAAACAGAAAATCAGAGTTATCTGCCCCGTGTTCAATAGTTCTCCCACATCAAATCTGGAAATTTTCACGTCATAGAAGGATTAAGAGGTCTTTTATTACATTACAGCCACCCAAGCCGTGGTAAAAAGGTATCCCACTTTGCACTTTCCAAACTTAATTAAAGGAAATATAATTGCAAAAGAAGAGCACAAGATTACAAAACAAGGATAATACAGCATTTTCAACTGTTATAAAAAGCAAGACCTCATTACCACTAGTCAGCTTAAGATGTCAGAACTGAATCTCACCCGTAAGTGTAGACCCGATCTGGCTTCCTCCTGGAAGCAACCATAGCAAATAATGAAAACGTCAAAAGGCCACATCCAAATGTCAGATGAAAAGCATCCGATATTAAACCTGAGGGAAACAGAGACAATCGATTGAGACATAAACCATGTCAAAGACAGACCAACATAAACTAATAATATTGCTGAAGAAAAGCATTTAAGCACTACATGTCTCAACGAAAAGCAAAGTGAAATCATACTAGCTCTAACTCAGATGAACTATAGAATAAGTTTGGGGCAATCACTTCCCTATAACTTCATTCCAGTAACCATGTTCCTCAAAACAATTAGTTAAACAACAGTTTAGCCCCAAGAGACTTATTAACAACTTATTTCTCTTACAAAGCATCTTTTGTCACCGCTGCGGATAAGGACATGTTTATTGCATAAACAAAGCAATAAGTACTACAGTTCTATGCCACAAAGGCCTACAAAAGAAAAACTTTTGAATTGGATGCACCACCATCATCTCTCCATGATGCAAGCATAAAAGAGGACTTCGTGTAATCTAGTTTCCACTATACATTGCTGCAAGAAGAAACATTCAATTTCCGACAACAAGAATGATGTATTCTTTCCAACTTATCTATACTACTCACTTGAACATTACCACACTCGCCAAAAGCATTTGTATACAACTATCACCAATTCTCTTCTTCCATAATTCATACAAACCACCTCAAACAAATTAAACCAAACCGTGTTCCATCCTCATAGCTCCATTCGACTACAAAACCACCTCCAAAGCTAATTTTGAGATTCTAACTTTCTCCTAAGAATTAATCATAATAATTGAGAGACTAGAGGCACAACTCTCTCGGAGTCCATGTGATATTAGGATTGATTATCATCAAGTACCCTTGTGGCTCTTTAAACACCAAAATCATCACGCCAAAATCATCACAATAATCAAAGTTCATCAAATATATTATATCTATCTCTAACACACTACGGCTCAAATTCAACATTCATACTACAATAACTAAACTCCCTATAAAAACAAATTTCAAATTTACACTACTATCACTCTACTATCCTCTTTCATAGTTTACACAACCTCAATTCCTCAAACGAACTACACCAAACCACACTCCATCCTCATAACCCCATTGAACCACAAAATCCGCTGCCAAATTCAATATTAGTCACTCAATCTCATTACATTCAAATCAAAGTGCATCATATATCCAGCTAAAAGCCATACCTCAACATTCAAATTATAACAACTAACCTCACTAACAAAAACAACTCCACCTTAAAAAACTAAATTTCCTTTCGAACTTCATGATCATCAATTAAATTACTAATACTTACGACGAAAAATCGATTAGCAATGATAAATGAATACACTAACATAAATGAATAATCTAGCATAAGCAAAGATCAAAGTGGTTACCAACACGGCCCGAGAGGAGCCCAATGAGGAGCTCAGCCGTCGAATACGCCACATTAAGCGAAATCAACACCGCAAGCCGCTTCATATGGCGATTACCATTCCTTAAAACACGAAAAAATGACGAAACCAATTCAATCGGCGATAACTTCGGATCAAACTTCGGCGAATCACTCCACAAACTGAAATCGTTATCGTTGATTGAAGGTGGAATATCAATGCTGGAAATACTCCGGGAAAGAAACGACGTCGTTTGAGTACGAGGTTCAG
This sequence comes from Suaeda aralocaspica, assembly GCA_016808085.1. Classification (NCBI taxonomy): domain Eukaryota; kingdom Viridiplantae; phylum Streptophyta; class Magnoliopsida; order Caryophyllales; family Amaranthaceae; genus Suaeda; species Suaeda aralocaspica. Next base: position 1,783,231 of record PYUH01000019.1, read on the forward strand.
CGAATTGGTTGAAGGAAGGTTGGCGGGAGTAAGCGTACCTTCGATCGGAGGAATTTGGGGTTAGTGGTGAGGTGAGATTGAAAGGGGAATTGAGATCGGAAACCCTAGATTTGTCCATGATTGAGGGTTTTGGTTTTAGAATTGGGGGAAATTGATGATGAAATGGTTGAATGTTGGTTAAATTTGAAAAGTCCTAAAATTTGATTCGATAATTAGGGATTGGTATGAATAAATTGGATAGTAAATGTTCCCCTTTGTGAAAGTCAACCAGTCAATGGGTTCTTATGGTCCGAGTCGATTATCAAGTCAAGTTTTGACCAATCTTTAATCTGGTTTTATTAGAATGTACAAGTAATTAGTCACGTCTTTTCATGATTTTGTTATTTAATTATTAATTATTTAGTTTCAACTCATTTTAATTAAATAGTGGTCGAGTTATAAAATGTTTGTCTAAAACGTTTAGAAATTTTAATGATGATTTAGTAAAAATCATATGTCAATATTATATATTAAAAATTATATAAGTCGAGCATCTCGTGAGTTTTCAAGCCAAGTATTGAGTTGCTGAACTTGGCTCATTGATATCTTGAGTCGAGCACGAGTTTGAGTCAAGCTTATTCGACTCGAGCTTTGACCAAAAATTTCGAGTCGATTTCGAATAGCTCACGAGTTATGTCGTCTCATAAGCATTCTCAATCACAATCACATTAGTCAATATTTGAGAGTGAGGGTAAGAGTTTCCCGACTGATTTCAGGAAACCTTGAGATCGATACCCATTATTCGCCCTTGTAGCTTCTTAGAATCAACAAAAACTAAAAAACAAACTAGTTAATTGGTTGGTTCATCGTAAATTATGGACAATATTCGGATTAAGCTTGTACATGTTTAATTTTAAGCTCAAATAAACTTTCTGAAGAGAAGTTCAACTCTTATTCACCAAAGAAAACATGCCTTGAATGTATCAGTATTTTGTATACTATGTAGGATTGGAGAGATTTTCCATCTAATCTTATAACCGTTAATTAGCAAAAATTTATGTGTTTGACCTCTTTAAATGAGGCAATTTTTGTATTTAGTAAATGAGAGTTGTTTGTTTGATGAGATTCTTGATCTCAAAATGGTCCGTTGTATAAAGCTCACAAGAATTACAATATACTGATACAAACACCTACTCATATTATAAGTGGAACATAACACATTTGTTACACTGCAAAAGAATTTCAAAACATCCAAAAAAATACTGTAAATTTTCATTGATTCTTTAAAGATAGGATTATACTACATGTACAACATGATGGGGCATCATTCTTAAGGAATATATTTGTTTTGAGAGTAAATTAGCATCCCTAACAAACACCTATACAAATTCCATTTATCTACCAGAATCGCAAACAGCTGAAACGCTGACAAACCTGCACTTCGAGAGGTTTTACAGAATCACAACCCCTTGCCAAGTAGCCATTGTTCGGAATGCCCATATTGCTGACTATTCTATTCAGAACAATAAAGAGCAACCTGCAGCTTACACTAGTTTTTTTTATGCTACGAAGGCAATGTGATTGCGATTCAAACCAGCTGGCACATAACTCTTTCTGGAATAATCTGACTGCCCTATTTGAAAAAAAGACTTCCGGGATGGCGGGAAAAATGAATATTTAAAGCTCTGTAAGTAGCAAAAACAGCTGTCCAGTTGAAGGCAACGCTGATGTGCTTTGTGCAATATCTCCCAATGTACCAAATACCCTGGAGTTTCACTGTTTAATATGAAGGGGACAAAGGTCAACTTTATAGAATACGTATTACGTAAATAAATACAGATTCTTAGAGCTCATAATTTACTTCAACAAGCCCAGTTAAATTATTTACCTTAACATCATGATTGTAAATGATAATCAAGAGTGAAGGCGTTTATATCAGAAGGGCTAGTTCCAGGCCTGCAAACATGATAAAAATCAGATGATTCCATTAATTAGAAAAGCAGATAAAGGCTGTAAACTAGAAAGCTACAACATAAATGGGATTCCTACTTTTTCTTCTAACTTGTAGACAGTTATTATTTAGTAGTAGAATGAGGTTCAACAATTACAGATTTGTGGTGGGAAAACTCAGCCTACTGAGGGCATCTGCTCTGAAATCGGACTTGGAACACGTGGGATCCGCTTGGATATACGACAGGTCAAATGCTAGTGTATTTTATAACAATTCAAATGAACTAATTTTCCAAAACATCAAAAAGATCATGGGGAATAAAAAAGTTACACAAAGCACATAATTGCAGGATCAGAACCTTCCATTATTGTATAACCCAACCGAGGGAAAAGGTTTCAACCTTACATTCCCAACACATGCAAATAACACTGAACCCCACTGGGCAGCAAAAAGGCAGGGATATACAAAAATTATTTTAATTGTCTTATGAAAGCCCTTATGTTTCGCTCGCCATTCATTTTCTTTGCTATATCTTCAATTCATACAAAATTTTTGGGCGCAAATAGAAGCAATGGGTCATATCGCTTAGCAAATTTTAGTGAAAACAATATTGGAGGTTGCATACTACTCCAATGCAGTGAATGCACTACCTCCTCAGTTTCAGGTTCACCCCCACTCAAAATACCTATTATGACAACAAGGTCAACTTTTAGTGAAAACAATATTGGAGGTTGCATACAACTCCAATGCAGTGAATGCACTACCCTCCTTAGTTACAGATTCAACCCCACCCAAAATACCTAGAACGGCAACAAGGTCAAATTGTTTTTCGGGTGACTTTTCTATATGAAATTGAGGCAGAATTTACTCTCCTCTTCAGACACAAAAATTTTAATTGTCAACATAGCAATATAGTATTGCTATTGATGCGACTCACATAATAAAAAAAAAATGTTTACTAGTGGTGATTCCTCATTATGAGTTTATGTTAGCCAGACTCTCCAAGTCTCACCTGAAATGCCCATGTAAAAAACACACAACTGGTGACTTGGACATGTAGTTGTCTGTGTTCTAGCATAGTCCAAGTACCATATTTATCAGCAACAGTAATAATATTTTATTTAGAAAATCCACTCTTCTGCATCATTTGGATGCCTGTGTGGCTACAATCCCTTCTTCCTCCATTGACAAGAATAAGCTCCTCCACAACCAAGATTTAAATGCACTCTGGTTCACTAACCATCTACAACTTTTAGTAAATACAAGTCTTTATAGGTTCTCTTCCCAAACTGAGTTGCCATTAGACCTCTTCCAACAAACTAAGCCTCTCCTGCGCTTGCAGAAACATGCCATGCATTCTGGTTCCTCCCTTAACAAGCATTGTTCCCATAAAAATTGGAATGGATTTTGTTGATGACCCTTTTGCAACTACTATTCACCCTAATTACTACTACCACCGTTTCTTTTTAGTTGCAACAAATGGGTATTTTAAGTGAGATATAAAGTATTCATTTGTTGCAACGAATAAAAAAAAAAAAAAAACAGAGGTAGTAATAATGAAGAGATGTACAAAAAATGAATTTGTAATTTGTACTTGATAATATGAAAAATAGACTAAGAAGAAAGACATGCTACAGGCCCCCCTGACTGTACTAGGCCCCCCTTTGTGAAAGACATGCTGTATGTTCAGTCGTTGCTTGACAGCTATGAGGAGTATGCTTTTTGTCATGATAATGTACCATAACTTATACTCCATTAGATTATTATGCTACAGCTGCAGCAACTATGTATACTATATTTTCGCTATTTGATTCCAGTTCCTTTCCACCAAAAAAAAAGACTAAGAAGAAAGGTTCAGCCCAAGGAATGCAGGAAAGTCACTTCACCCACAGTGCTTGATGAGGCAGATCAGTAGGCAGAGTGATATCTGGTCGAAAATGCCACAACGTATGAGTTGATAAACAATATATCAACTGGTTAGCTGTAGGTTTAAACACTGAGTCAGTGACAAGTTTCTCTTTCTAAAACAACCGTCTCTTCCCCAGCTCCCCTCCCAGTCACCAATGAAATAACTAAATTTCACTGGTTTCACCAACCCCCCTTCCCCCACCCCTCATCAACCGGAGAAAAAATAAACAGGAACGAGAGAACAATCCTTAAATGCTACAAGAACAGAGAAGATAACACTCAGTAATCAACAGCATCTATTTATGAGAAGGAAAAGAGAGTTTCAATGATCCATATCATGAGAAAAGGGGACATAAATATGAGGAATCCTGAGAGTCCAAATGAATGAATAAATTCGTTTCCGACGTGGTTTATGTCTTAGCCTTTCCCTTCTGTGGTCTTTGCAAGTTTGCACCTACCTTTTGCATGAACTGAGCTTCTCTCTCACAACTATTTATTTACAGATAACATCTTTTACTTGTCGTGATTCAGAATTACAGCTCCCCCACCCACCCCCACCCCCCCCCACCCCTTCCCACACAAAAGAAAAAAAGAATCTTAGGTAGACAACCAAAAATAACACACCAAGTTTGCACCTACCTTTGCATGAACTGAGCTTCTCTCTCACAACTATTTGTTTACAGATAACATCTTTAATTGTCGTGATTCAGAATACAGCTACCCCACCCACCCCCCACCCCCCTTCCCCACACCAAAAGAAAAAAAGAATCTTAGGTAGACAACCAAAAATAACATTCCTGATTCACAATACAGTTGGTTTCTATAAATTGGTCATAGAATAAGGCCAGAGTCAGGTATTTAACTGCCATATAAGAATTTTTTATTGCAACCATTGGTCCTTCAAATTTATTATTGCAGTGCACTACCCAAAAACAGAGAGACGCAAGAAGGATTCAATAGTTTAAAGTTGACCTTCTTCAATCTTCTACCACTATCCAAAGAAACAGATAGAAAAAAAAGAAAGTCTTGATAGTGAATAATTACCTTTTATTGATGGTGCCGTAATGAAACTTGGGTTTGCCAGCTTTCATATCCTCTACATACTGAAATCAGAAGCATAAATGATAAATCAGAAAACTACTTGCACCTTAAGCAATTAATTATAAGTGAAAATAGGCTAGTCCTATCATACCAGCTGTAGAGTAACAAGCATTGACGAAAATGCTAGAGAATCAAAAGGAATTTCATCAAGAGCAAACAATTGGCACTCGATTGATTCAGGACCAGGTGAGAAATGAGGCTTCTTGAGCTTGGCCAAAAAAATAATGTAGGTCTGTTGCAGGAAGACATAATTAGAAGACTATGGCTATCCATAACATTCCTTTATGTAGGAAAGACCATGAATTTTTACTTACTTGGCCAATGAGTGGGATGTCTAGTTGCGCAAATGGTGACAGAACTTCAACTTCTGCACATGCTTCTTCTTGGGTCTCCCTTATAGCACCTTCGGCAGCAGACTCTCCCATCTCCATGAAACCAGCAGGAAGGGTCCTATGTAGATAATACTCAATGGTCTAAATCAATCAATCGGAGCCTTAATTTCAAAAATTGGGGTTGCTACATGAACCATAAAAAATCATTCCATGTGGTCATCCACATAAATTTTCTTCAACTCAATGGTCCAAAAAATGATAATATATAGGGAAAGCAAGTAAAATTGTAATCAGAATGAGTACTGTTTGAGTACATGTCTAAAACCAAAATATGCTACCAAACACTCACCACCGACCATATGATGGTTGAATGTTCCGCTTGCAAAGTAGGATCTTGTTCTCATGCTCAATAAGACAACCCACAACCTGAGACAAGTAACATACTGATATTAGCCAATAAAACAAATTATAAAACCAACACACAATTTATTAGATGAAGTCCCACATAATTAAATATTGAACTTTATTTGCTATAAACACTAAGATACTATTCCAGTCCCTAACAGCTATATCCTCACATGCACTGCAGACGTGACCAGAATCTATTTCTACAGGGTCAAGGTTTGGCATCTTACAAAGACAATTCAACAGAATGATCCAAAATGATTTATATCAGATAATTTTTGTGATATGAAAGCTGTCAAATAAGAATGGAGTGATAGGATCTTTGCAAATGACTTTTGCGACCCATCTTGTTGATATGTCTAGCTAACCTCAAATCATTTTGAAAAAAACAAAGGCTTCATTGTTGTTTATAATGAAATGACGGATGATCCAAGATGAATAAAAGCATTAGTGAGACGCTGATAATGAGATTATACACATTTCAAGTAACTTTATAGCAATACATATTTACCACACATCATCTTTATAATTTAACTCACACCGAATCCAAGATTTCAGCCGACCCCTTCTTTTTGGGATTAAGAATTTGATTACGATGATGATGGCTAACTCAACGCTATGATTTGATTCATGATTCAAACAAATCAAAAGTAAATCAAATTAGAAGTCAAAGACACTAAAAATAATTCTGAAACAAAAGACGTGTTTTGCCTACATGCAAAATTTATTCCTCATGAACAAGCAAAACAACTTAGCAATTCTAGATTACAATTAATGATAACACATACAAAAAGGAGACTTTGAATTATATCACATTAAGTCTTGACGAACCAAAAAATTAAGAGCAATGGAAGAGAAAGGATTGTGACATTGTAATTTCATTAACTAATTTCTCATTTCTTGTATAACGAAAAAAACATTGAGTCACAAAATAAGAGAAACTAAAAAACAATCATATTTTGACATAGATGAGGTCATACAGAAACTAAATTGCCTTTAATTAAGGTTGTAGAGGAAAAACAGCTGAGGTCATTTTCATATTACAATCTGTAAACACAACACGTCATTACCTTTCCTACCATAGCGTTACTTTTGAGATCATGTTACAATTCGCGTGCTAAATGTCATTAACCATGATATATGAGAGCTGAATTAGTAGCAAAGTACCATTTTAGGATTCTGATAGGCAATTTTTCCACATGAAGTGCAAATCGATCGCATCTTCTCTTCTCCATCAGGTATTTCCTGCTTGGTTGCACCACCACACCACTGACAGAAATTGACTGTACGAAAATTTCCCTGAATATCATGGAAAAGAATCACTTAAGAGTAAAGATAGATAAACACAGCAAACAACTCATTTCTGCAAATCATAATTTCCAGTTCCCACAAAACTGATACAGCAGAAGCAACGCTAGAAGAACGTCAAGATAAAAAGGCTCACAAATAACTAGCATAAATAGTGCAAAAGATCCTACATAGTCAAAGCTAATCCAACTCACAAACACTAAGAAAATCCCCCCCCCCCAAACAAATCACAATGGCTTGAAGTCTAGAACATTTCCACATTACCCAAACGCTACACCCTATCTCTAACAGGTAGTCCAATCACCAAATTGCCAAAACTCAGAAGCAAAATCCCAAAGTCAATCAGCCAAATTTCACAAAATTTGAACTATTCTCAAGTAGCCACCCTCAATACCATATTTTTTATTTGGACATGAAAGCCTCGGCATCATCGTCTAATATGAGGATTTAAACCTCCAACCTCATGGATCAATGGTAGAGGTAAAGCCACTGCTCCATACCTCACTCCTCCTACTCCTACACTCAATTGCCATACACTCGACGCGACTGCAAGCTGCCTACCGTTAACATACTTAAACACATTGAATCTCCTTAACAACAACAACAACAATACAGAATCACACTAGACTTTAAAGAATCATTCAATTTCCAAAGGCGAAACAGCGGTTCGGTTCTATATAGTGTCAACTGTCAAGTGAAATCTTTTCTCAAACAGCAATTCAGCATCATAGTACATTTCTCAAACTTAGGTTCATATACTATACTAAACATCAAATAAAAATCAATCAAACATCATACATTTTGTTGATAATTTAAGCTATAAATTATAACTAAACAACAATTTCCAATCAATTCATTAAAAATAAAGAAAACCCAATTCTTATTTGTAATCAAACAACATGTTCCAATCAAATAATTCAAAATAAAAAACAAAAAAAACCCACAAAATCCAATTGAATTAACCCCAGAAAATTACCCATATGACAAAATTACAAAATTAAAACAAAATAAATAAAACCCAAAATCAAGAAATTAATTAAATTACCGAAGAAATCAAAGAATCAGAAGAAGATGAAGTGCTCAAATTTGACTCGAATCTAGTAGAAGACATTTTCGATGATTTAACACTTTGATTTTTTGAAGTTGATGAAAAAAATGGAGTTTTTAAGGAAGTAGTTGAAGAAGAAGAAGATGATGATGATAATGAAATGGTGAAAATCCCAATTCGTTGAAGAAGAATTCGATTTGTGAAGAAGGTAGAAGAAGATGATGAGGAGGAGAAAGATGAAGAAGGTATCATCATTTGAAGAATTTTTAGCATTTCTTTTACATGAGATAATCTAGTGATATGACATTTTTTGGATTTTGTTTTTTAATAAAATATAACTAATTGCGATTTGTGAATGATTATGATTTATGTGGGATGGTTGAAATTGTTGAAAACTAGTGCTTATTGAGCAATCGATCACGAGCTAAAACTAGCTCAAGTCATGTTCGTTAAGTTTCAAGTCGAGTTGGGTAACTCATTTAAAGTTATCGTCTATTTCATATTCTAATTTTTTTATTATTATATTTTTCACTCCTTTAAAAATTTTATTATTTTTATTATTGATTATTATAGTTTTATTCAATGTATTATCAATTTTAAAGATAAATTAATGAAAAATAATTGTAAATCATGTTTTATTTGCTAACTTAACGTTAAATCTATTGAAAATAATAGTAAGTTATCGACTTTCGTTTCAAGCGAGCTCGAGCTATCTTGGGTAGAGTTTGACCGATCTTTGACCGAGTTGAATTCAAGTTGTTTGCGTGCTGCTCAACTCGTTGAGCACCTCTAGGAGTTATCAATCTAGTGTTTAGATGATTATAATAGCTAGTTTGATAAGTTGATCGTTTTGATTTGACAAAGTGATCTTAAAAAATTGTTAATTATTTTTGGTTCATAAATAACCTTAAAGTTGAAAGCTTTTCAAACTACTATTGCGAGGCTACGAGTATGATAAGGTTTTTCAAAAAGAGTTTTTGAACTTATAATGCTCGTTTATTAAGCTATTTACTAAACAATCATACAATGAATAATCCTCAATAAGCTAAATGTTATTCCTTTCAAACACCTCTACATTTGACAACTGTTGTATAGCTGCACAATAGGTCACTAGCACAAAAGTTGATGCAGTCGTAGGGTTGTGATCAACGCTTCGATCTATAAATTTTAAGCTTTCGATTGAACATTCGGCTTGCTATGGTTGAACAATTGACAACATATACAAGAGTAGAGACATAAATATGATTGATATTGTCGATCATGTTCAGTAGCAAAAACAAAAAACTTGAGACTTCGCTCTTATTAGTCTCTTACCATTAAAAGGCCTTAGCCAGCTCCTAGTGTAGCTTTGTAGCCAAATATTGAGCACTTCACATGTGAGCAATATGGATAAATAATGTAAGTATCTAACATAGCAGATATTTAGTGACTGACCGATCGGGTGAGCAATATGGATAAATGTAAGTACGTAATATAGCAGATACTTAGTGAATGACTGACCGGGCTTGAGGGAGTATTAATAGTACCATTAACGTCTTATTCTTTTGGATAAATTGAACTAAACCGCCTCAAAACAAATAAAAATAAATAAATATGCATCCATAAGTTAGTTAAAACTTAAAGTCGTTTTGTGATCGAATTTGAAATGATAAAACATGAACCTAGTAACCTTACAATGGATACAAAGAAGCAATTTTCGGGATATATAAATATATAATATAGCAGAAAATTTTGAGATCCACTCTCATTCCGCTCTTATGGTTTCTTGATACCAAAATAAATAAAAATAAAAAAATGTTTTGTATATATAAACGAAGGGTATCAATTGAGTGAAAGTAAATAAAACTTCAATTCTGATGGAAAATGGAGCCATGGAAGCATATCTTGTATTCACTTAAAAAAGGTTAGTTTTCACCACTCACTAATATTTGAGTAAAGTGAAAAGTTTTGAAATTACATTGTATATACATCCATTTATGCCCTTTAACTCCATTTTAGTTTGTGTAATTGTGAATCTAACAAATTGTATAATTATAATTCCTTTATACCCCTTTTGTTTTTAAATTGCATGTAAATAAGTTGATTTAGCTTGTGGAATGAAAGTGAAAATTTAGAACAAGCTCATTTTGTTAATGATCAAGCTTACTTTTTAATTTTAACAGTTTGGAACTTTAAAAGAAATTATGACTTGGGGTAGTGTAGTGTTGTTTAAGCTTAAGGTATGTGGAGTATGTACTTATGTATACATTGTCAACATTAGACCATTAGTGTAGTATTTTTAGTCCTTTGCACTTAAGCTTTGGAGGTTCGGCCACGCCGCCACGGGGCGTGGTGCTATATTGCCATGAGACACCAGTTGATGCACAGAAAACATTATTCTGAAGGGGTTTCAAGTTTCAACCGTTGATTGTTATGCGAGTGAATGCATCTAGGTGTTGGGATATATTCATGAAAGTTATACGAAATTATGATAATCAATGAATTGAATCATCAGTTATTTATTAAGGCCTAGTCTTGCAAAGATTTGTCCAAATATTGCTATCAGAGATGTTACACTTATTAGGTGGTCTAGCAGAAGCTCTAATTGTGGTGAAGAAATTGAGAGATATTTGAGGGGGAAGTGTTTAATCAATACTTTGTAGAACACCTTGGTCTTAAAACTAGTGATAGCTAGATTGCCTAGATATCTAACTTGAGCGGGTTGAATCTTGGTTTAACTAATTACTCAGTTTAGAAGCGACCTTTGAACATTTGATAAAGATGAGTTTGATCTTTGGTTTTCGGCTTTTAGGTCTCGTTGTGCTTGATTATCAAACTACACTTGTGCACACTTATGAAAGGTAGATGGATAATTGCTGTTATATTTTTTAGGAACACAGAAGATGCAAAATGAAATTTACAGTATATACATAAATTCAATATTTGTAGCACCCACTAACATCATTCTGGCTTGCATTGTTGCATCATAAATCATCCAAATCTTTAAAATTAAAAAAGAAATTAGCAAAACAAGAATTGCATGATTACATAGAGGAACATGTAGGTTATATAATCTCTTGTCAATGAACAAATGACTAATCACCTTGCTCCGAAGCTAGACAATGTGCTAAGCATTCCTCCACTGTAAGAATCCCGATGATTGAAGGATGGGGAAGGTGCCGGCCAAACAAAGGCAGGTTTTTCTGACGGGACTGATGGTAGTATTGCTTCACCGATCAGAGCCTGTAGAATGTATCCCATAGATGGCCTCATGTTTGGGTTTGGATGACAACAAGCCAGACCCATTTCAAGCATATTTTTTGCCTGCAGCTTATCGAAATTTCCCTTCAATTTAGGATCTGTAGCAGCAGTAATTGATTCTGATGAATAAAGTTCCCACACCCAATCTATAATATTGTTGCTACACTCATTCTGTTCATCTTGCAGCCCTGCTTTTCTTCCAGAGGCTACCACAAGTGCAAGGACACCAAAGGCAAAAACATCTGTTTCTATTGTTGCTTTACCTGTGTGGAAGAGCTCTGGGGCCATGTACCCTGGTGTTCCAGCAATTTCTTTCGTTGAATGATGTGTCTTCTCACTTAATTTGAACATCCGAGCTAGTCCAAAATCACCAAGTCTAGCATTGAATTCCGAGTCCAACATTATGTTGCTTGCTTTTATGTCCCGGTGAAGAACTCTTTTCAAGCACTCATTGTGCAGATAATCCAAAGCTTGAGCAACACCGCAAATGATATTGTATCTCATATTCCAGCTTAGCTTTGTGTCTAGTGTCTCGTTGCCTGAGTTTTCATCATTGCAATATAAGAGTTTTTCTAAGCTTAGGTTGTGCATGTACTCGTATACCAAGAGTAATTCGCTACCCTCATAACACCACCCAATCAATTCTACAAGATTCTTATGATGAAGACTACCAATGGTGGTGACTTCAGCTATTAAATTTTGCTTTCCTTTCGGCGTATCTTTGACTCTTTTAACTGCCACTGACTGTCCCCCCAAAATTCCTTTGTAAACTATGCCAAAGCCTCCTTTCCCAAGTTCATTTTTCTGATTGAAATTGCTTGTAGCAACCCTGAGATCCTTGAACTTGAACTTCTTAGGACCCACTCCTGAAAAGATCGGTAAATCGTTACTATCCGATGACCTATATTTTCTTTTGTAGCACAAGTAACCGAGTCCACAAACTCCACATACCGAAACAGCAATGCCCACAGAAATCAAGGCCCACCCCCACCTTGGCAATTTTGAATCTTCGCCTATGTCATCAATGGTGAAGTGCCACTGTAGAATACAGTTACGTTGAACTGATATTGGTCCAGTTGAGCCAGAAAACCCAACATATACCCTTTGTGGAAGATATTCAGTAAGATCAAGATCATCAACTGACAAAACTGGAGGTTTGGCTCCTGTGAAGTTCCCTTGAAAAACAGATATGCTCATTGTTTTTGTCTGTCCGTTGTAGAGGATCATCGCAGTCAGAAATGTACCATTTGCAATAATAAGACCTGAACTGTTTAATGAAGCTGATTTCATGGAATTTATGCTGTTGATATTTACGCCAACATGGTTGCTATCAAGATCTTGCAGGAAGCTTTTCTTGGTGTCAAATTCTACTGCAACGATATTATTTTGAGAGGACCCGTTGCTCTGTGCATTGACTATTCCGAGCCATTGGCCCATGCTATTTTCTGGAACATCTGTATATTTGGTTAAGATGAAGGCTAGACCTTCACCAGGAGGCTCAGACTCGGGTGTTATTCTTAACACAAAGGTAGAGTTGAAAGATGCCACTCGTCCTTTCTTCCACAACTTGATGGGACTTATATAAAGGATTCTTCCTACACGATTCTGGATGGAATCTCGAATATCAGTTGTAACTTGAATAGCGTCCTCTACTATGTATGCTTGACCATCAGTCTTAAGCTCTCCTTCGACTTTCTTAGGAAAGCTTGGAAAAGAGAAATTTGAGCACCATCCTGGCTTAGCTGCGCCAACCAACAGCAACAATATCAGCACATGACTCAAATACAATGGTTGCATTTGCAGTATCTTTGTGAGGATTTTTTGGGATGAAAATCAGCTGTACAACCAAGGTATGTAGCAAATTTTTGTAACAGAAGAAAAGTTCATGAGCTAGTTATTGGTTGAATAGGCAATTGATCAGCCTGATATCTTTGGACTGTTGAAATGAATTCATATACTTTTACAGAACATTTCGATCACTACTGAGTAAACTGCTTTAGTTTATACTTTTTTTCTGATCTGCGAAAATTTGGTGTGAATATGCTGGTTGACTTTCCTATATTCTGAGCTGTTTTAGTTCATCTGAATAACATTTCACTAGTTTTGCCGTTTCAAAAAAGAAATTTTCGGTGCCAATACTAAGTCTTCAACATGAGTAATTTTTAAATCAGTCAAGCATATGGCCCTTGCTAATATATTAATATTGCTTAAGAGCTTTTCCGTTTTGCTGACCGGAAAATATCGAATTCTTCTTTCATATATGACTTTAATCACCAATGAGGGACAACATTTTCCTTTTGTAGACTTTTTTTTGCTTGAAAGTACTTAAAATTATAGTTGCTGTTTAGCAAGTCAGCATAATATTTTATTTGAAAAGAATTGTTAATTAATGTCAAACTTGAGAACTGTGTTCTTGGTTGATTTGTTTACTTGTATGTAAGCTTTTTTTTCTGTTGTTTTTACATGTGATTTCAATATGATAATTTTATTTTCTTAACATACTGTCTTTTGCTAATTAAGACCATATTTGTTTTTGCATAGGTTGCTTCTTGAGTTCTTAGTCTAATGCTCTCTAAATTGTGATTTTGTGTAGAGTGGCAGTATTAATTTATGGTCAGTGTTACTAGGATTAGACTGTTGAAATTGCGGCCATATGTTTTCGCTTTTTTTTTGTTGCTGTTGTTGAAACATACCTTATCAGTTATCATGCTGATGTATTGGCATAATTTCGTATAAAACTTATTCTCACAATGCTTTTAACAGTATAACAGTGGATTTCACAAGTGAGTTCATATAGGTTATTTTAGTAAGTACATTTTTTAAGCCCTCATTCAAACTAGATTTACTTGAGTTTTTATATGATCTTGCTGATTATACGTAATTGCCAACTGTTGTATATTAACATCATTATTAGTCTTGAGATTATTCGTGATGAAGTTAATTAAGAAATGGGGAGGTAGGAAGGAGTGAAAGACTTTATATGTTGGGAATGGACCATTATGGCATCATGCATGGTTGGGACTTGGGGTTGAAGTATAGTGTGTGTATGTGTGTGATGAGCTATTCTAACTGTAATCTCATTATTTCATTTATCATTTGATCGCTTTCAATACAATTCCGACTCCATCTCTCCATCATAATATACTACACAATCTCCCTCTTCTTTTTTTCTTCATCCTTTTCTTGGCTTCAACTTTCTGTTTGAGGGCAGCTAGGTGCTGCAGGGGTAGGTCTGTAGGTTTGAGGTTTGTTGTTATCTAGAGCTAGTGGGTTGGCATGGGATGAGGACATGAGGTGGCCATAATAGGGATCTGGCTGGCTGCTTTGGGCTGGGGGGAATGGCCGGGGTGGGGCTGGTAGGTTTGTGGTCTTGTGGGTATCGGCTGTGTGTGGTAAAGAGGGTTGTAGGGAGGATGGCTGTCGTGAAGGGCCGGATAATTTTCAGTTAGTTATGTAATCTAGACATCATTGGTGCTGCAGTAGTGACCTAGTGACAGTATTAAAGGTTACAAGGTATATATTTGTTAGCGATGCGTTCATTGCTCACTTAACCTGAATAACAGCTGCTTTTGGACAGAAACTCTTATGCATTCCATTGGTTAATTACTCTAAAATTCAGCTGAAGTAAGAATTGTATTCTCAAATTCAACTTTTATTATGAAATTTCTATGCATATATATGGTTTATTGATAGATTTTGACTTGTGACATGTAGGGATGTGCCTAGTTGTTCGAGGGAATCTATGCGGCGGCATGACGGCATCAGAAGACAAACTTAGGGCAGTATTTATACTAGTTCTTGAAACTAAAAAAAAAAAAAGGAGTTTTTGCCCTTCAGACTCCAGCCAAAAGGCCTCAGTCTTGCAACAGCATGTTCTTATAGTAGAGTAAATTGCCAAAATAGTGTAGTTTTCCCAAGGGATTTTTTTATTTTAATGCTCACTCCATCACTTTTTAATTGTTACATATTTTATAAGTGATGTTTTCTTTTATTTGTTTTACTTAGTATTTTTTTAATCAATTTTTTTATTACCAAAATACCCTCATTTACAAACTATACTAAGGGTCTATTTACTTCAGCTGAAAATAGCTGAACTGAATTGAGCTGAACTGAAAGTTTTTTTTATGAAGGATTAATGAATAGCAAAATAAGAGAATACCTTAATTGAACTGAACATAGTTGAGCTGAATTAAACTGAACGGATTTTAAGCAGAAGTAAACAGGTCTTAAGTACAATAGCCCGTTACCTTTACAAAATTACCCTTTCTTTCTTTTTATTCTATTTTTTATTTTTGGAATAAAATATGAAGCAATAACTATTTTCAATGCAAAGTTCAAAAGAATTTGTAATCAGAAGTTCAGAACCAATTAAAACCAAGAATCTAACCTTACTTACTCATATCATTAATTCACGTGCAAGATACCAAACGTAACAAATAAAAAGAAATTGAGATAGTAAAAGAAAAAATAATGTTACGTAATCCAAGTTACAATAGTGATTTTGTTTTCTGTTCTCAAAAGGGAGAACACAATCGAGGATGTTCATCCTACAAGGCTACAACAGGTTGTATCTAGCTCTTGTTACTACCTCACTCGATTTTTAGTTCATTTTATATCTAGTTCTTATAGTTTCCTACAAGTGTGGACATACTTGGGTACTCCAGCAATACAGCCCTAGCCATATGAGCCTATGAGCTTGTGTTGACATTAATTTTGAAATTATTAGGAGGCGCGGGGGTTGCTAACCTAAGCTTGTCAGTTGTCACAAGTTCACAACAATGTTTGGTTGATGAGGATGATGTTGAGATAAGAAATATTCACATAACCAAAGTGAGGAAGACGCGCGTTTTATAGGCACTCGTTGGAAGGGTGCGGTTTATGGTGGCTAGTGGGTCACCCCCTAATTAGAACATATTTTTATTAAAATGAATTTATTTTTGTTGAAATCATAATAATTTATCAAATATTGAGACTGATTTTTGCTTAACTGAACTTATTTTTATTAAACCAAACATATTTTTGTTGAACTAAACTTATTTTTAGTGAATAGAACCTATATTTGTTGAAAATAACTAAAATTAAGATGGGGAGAACATGACATCAAAACATGTTTCCTAATTGATAATGTGTGTTAGTGTGTGTTTTTTTTTGTTTGTTTGGTTAGTACAATCAACCATTATATTTAGGGGTGTGCAAAAAATTTCGATTCCGAATTTCTATTCCGAAAAATCGGATATGTGGTCCGGGTTTTTAAAGTTCGGAAAAAACGGATACCGAATTGGAGTAAGAATGAGATTTTTAAAATCCGGATTCCAGGTTTTTAAGGAAAATATAAACCGGAAACCGTTCCGGTTTTTTTAAAGGAAAAACGAGGTTTTTAGAAGAAATTTGGTTTTAAAACGAATTCAGGTCTTCCGGATCGGGTACGGAATTCATTTTTTATTCTGAAAAATCCAGATATTCGGTTTCCCGGATCGGAAAATTCCCGGTATCTGGTTTTACACACCCCCTAATTATACTATTTTGAAGTTACGAGTATATGATTGGAGTATTAGTCATTTGATGATTGTTACCAAACATTAAAGTAGAAGGAATAACTTGAAGCTAGAATATGATGTACGTGTCGGTGATTTTTACATATACTTCGTGAAGCACAAAGGTGTATTTGTTTGTAGGATTTTACATATACTTCGTGTGTATGTAAGCTACTGTCGTCTGTAATTTTACTAAAACTTGTCACAATATCAGTTGCACATGTACAAAGAGAGATTTGTTTTGCATTTAGACAGGTAATTATTACTCATCTAATGTTGACTTGCATGAGACACTGAATTACATTTGACATTTGACAAGGTGTATAAGGAAAGTGATAGAGGGAAATGAGTGAGACTCGTATAAACAAGCAAAAAAAATCATTTGTGTATACATTTGTAGAGTAAAAAAAAAAATAATGTAACTAGCAATTCAGTATCAAAAAATTTTATTTTTTAATTGGACATTATATACCAAAACTTGAGTAAAAATAAATCATATTTCGATAAAAATTATGTGCCTCTTGAATCTGCTATGCGTAGACGTGCACCATGTTACCAGTAGCTTTTCGGGTGTGTTTAAATTGAATCGGATTAAAATAAATTGGTAGGAGAATAACTTAGAATGGATTAGATTAATTTGATTCGGAAATGCTACCCGATAACATAACACACCCTTAGATCCTTGGTTTTTGTAGCTTTCAGTTGAAGTAGAGTTATTTGGCGCGAAACAACTAATTTTTCATTCATATTCACCAATTGCAAGCCCTAATGTTAGGGTTACAAAAAAATTCATCAAAAAATTCAATTGAACGAACGAAAAACCCCACTAATGAAATCAAAATATTCAAATTCTGCTTCATTTAGGGCACCTGGGCAACGGTCAATTCCTTCCACCTTCAGTTTTCAAGCTTCTCATCCATGGTACTAAACCCTAATTTTTAATCATTCTTCAATTTTTAATTTTTTTCTGGGTTTAATTAATTAATTTATTTATATTCTAAAAACCCTAATTTGATTTTTGCAGTTTAAATAATTCAATTGCACCTTCATCTAAGCGTAAGTCAAATCTTTCTCTTAATGATTTCCTCAATCGCAAATTACATTCAACAACTTCTGTGCTTCCAATTAAAAAGGTAATTTCTTTTTTCTTAATTTTTAATTTTTTTTTTTGTTACTTTCGTGTTTTCTGAAATTTGTGAGTATTTAATTATAGAAATTAAAACCCTAAATGTGATTTACATTTTTGGAGCATTTATTTATATGAATTAAATGGGGAAATTTGTGTTATTATTACCTAATTGAAGAATTATTTAGTTAAATTTTTGCAAATATTGATTCTAATAATCCCACATTTTACACATTTGAAAATAACAATCTCACCTTTCGATTATCTCACAAAAGTCCCACCTTTATGGCTTTTTTTTTTTTATTGGTCCTTACAGGTTAATAAGTTAATTAGTAGGTAATTTATACACGTGGCATTACATTGGAGTGCTTTTTTTATTAATCAAAAAAAATCATTAAAAAAAACTGCATGAAATCAGTTTATTAATTAAAAAAACAAAAAGAAATGAAAAAATTGTGTGTTAGAGTGCTTTTTTTCAATTTAAATCAGTTTTATTAATTAAAAAAAACAAAAAGAAATAAAAAAATTGATTATGGTAACCTGAAGTTCAAGTTACCGGTAAAAAGGACCAATAAAAGAAAATGAAGTATAAAGGTGAGATTGTTGTGAGATAATC
>PYUH01000019.1:1803901-1824406 GCA_016808085.1 Suaeda aralocaspica
TTTTTTTTTTTTATTGGTCCTTACAGGTTAATAAGTTAATTAGTAGGTAATTTATACACGTGGCATTACATTGGAGTGCTTTTTTTATTAATCAAAAAAAATCATTAAAAAAAACTGCATGAAATCAGTTTATTAATTAAAAAAACAAAAAGAAATGAAAAAATTGTGTGTTAGAGTGCTTTTTTTCAATTTAAATCAGTTTTATTAATTAAAAAAAACAAAAAGAAATAAAAAAATTGATTATGGTAACCTGAAGTTCAAGTTACCGGTAAAAAGGACCAATAAAAGAAAATGAAGTATAAAGGTGAGATTGTTGTGAGATAATCCAAATGTAGGACTGTTAATTTCAAATGTGTAAAAGGTGGGATTATTAGAATTAATTTTTCCTAAAAATTTTAGCTATTTTTAGGGAAATTTGATCAAATGTGTATGAAACTTCTGAAAGTTTTTTTTATTGTTGATATAATCAAGGATGAAAATACAACTTCAGTGGTGAAGGAGGAGAGTTTTCCTTTGGAAGCACCTTCTAATCCCTCGAATGCTTCGATTTCCAGAGACGAGCGACTTGATTTTGGAGGTTTTCGCGATGAAAAAGGGTGTGTGATTGAGGATTCAGTGTTTAAGTTGTTTAATGGTTCAGGAGGGAATGTTAGAAAGAGGTCTTCCGAATGCACTACAGGTTTGTGTAACTGGCGAGTATAGTTATAGTGTGCAAATTTAGCTGGATTGACGAAAGCTGTTTATTGTTCATTCGTTTGTTGAGAAATTATGTATTTTCTTGACTTTATATGTTTCTGATTTGCCATTGCTTGTGTGTTTGATAAGACGACTAATTATCGCGCATAAGAATTGGAGGATTGAGAATCTGTGTCAGAGACCTTTAGTGCAGGTTTAGGAAGTATAGGTAGCCGAAAGAAGAGAAGTAGTTCTAAGTTGTTGTTCTGTAGCCATAGTATTTTTCGTGAGAATAAGTAAAAAAGGGTCAGGAAAAGTTACATCGAGAAATAGCTCGGCGTACTTTGCTGTCATACATAGTTTATCTTTATTGCTGCCGTCTGATTTACAGTTCAGCTAAGGTGTTATGCTTTGTTGCAGTGTTTCTTGTGTTTATATTTGGCATTCACTAGTTTCAGGACAAAGTTTGTGGGTACTTTGCTATGTTCAAAATACAAAGCTTCAACCTGATAAATTTAGTTCATGTGGAGAGTGCATGAAACTTCTTTGTTCAAGGAAAATCTATTGCTTACCTATCGTGAAATTTATTTTCAAAAAAGAAACTTTGTTGAAGAATAACCCACTGCTTTGTCCCTTCTTTTTCCTTTTCTCAACCACAAACACAATGTTGTTCATGTTATATAATCAAGCCATAAACACTGGCTTTGCCTATCCATAATGTAAAACGTGAAAAAAAAGGATTTCAACTTGAAGAAATTTATTCTCATTTTTTGATAATTGGTGTTGAGGTCAAAGATCCTGATTGTGTGGATAGTGCACCTGAAAAACTCACTTCAACTGCAAGAATCTGATCCTGCTTGGACATATTGTCGCGCCAAGAAATAAGTTCCTTTTGCTGTAACTAAAACCAAGACCACCATTATCTAACCACTTTAAGTTGGCTTCTGGTTAAGATCAATTGGTAAAGGTGATTAAGAGACTCTGAAGATATAGTTGAGCCGAACTTATAAAAGCAAATTTATTTATAGCTATTGTGATATAGATGAAATTTCCTGAGAATTACTTCCAAAAATTAAGGGGATTTGAAAATCTTGGCTGTTGACCATTGCTTAAGCACTATATCTGTTTGTTTGATTAATCTAGCTCTTTAGGTTTTATCTTTTTATCCTGTCAATTTTAAAGGATTTTGCCATGTTGTCTTTAACATCTACTTTTTTTGACATATTCCTTTATCGAATCATTCATTTGTGGCTTATTAATTTGAACAGCAGCAGCATCAAGGGTCGAAGATGATTCAAAGCAGAACAGTCAAAATCATATGCTAGTTCTTGGAGACGACCCAAAGCCAAAGAGGAGAGCCCATGGAGATTCATGTAGCACTAAGAAACCAAAGCCATATTATAATCATTGTAAGCATCTTATTTTTGACAAACCTAAAGCAATTGTATTCTTGATAAGACATCTAGCTTCCCTTTGTTGATGTCTAGAATTTAAAGTAAATATATTGGTTGTATACTTGTATGTCTGTCGATGTGCTGTGGAAGGGATGAAAACTGAAAAGTAGCTTACGTTTTGGGTTTGCATTGACAGATGAAAATGGAACTGGTTGGTGGGAGCCTGAAAGAGTAGGTGTCGATAGTGATGAAGTTGGGAACTCAGAAATGTGGGAAGGCATGGGTTCGACCACACTAGGAGGGCTTGATTGGCACTGATACATCAAGAATGTTACTACGTTATTGGAATGGTGTATACTCTACCTAATTTGATCAAATGTTATCTGCATAAGATTAACCAATGTTACTGAAGCATGATCAAGGACTCAATGACTCATGCCAGTCTCAACTGCCAAGTTAGAATTTATGTATTTGGTCTGTATTACCCTTTAGTCCAACATGGGTTGTAAATATAAAAAACTTGACATGCTTGGCATTTGAAATGTATGTTGTCTAAGCTCCTTGTGTATTTTCATCTGATCTGTTCTGTTTCGACTTTCGACTACCTGATCAGATCTTTCTCAACATCGCACATTTGGTGCGATAACTTGGCCACAAGGCTTGTAATGCATTTACATTTTTTTAAACTCAAGTACTCCATTAGGTTACTGTTTACTGCATTATTCTGTATTTGTTGGCCACTCCTTTTTCGCCCGAAAATGGAAGGTTTGATTTCTGTTCAAATCATAAAGGGTAGTAAAGTTGTGAGCAGAACGATGTTAATTGTTTAGGCTCATTTGCACCAAGACAATTATAGAGAGCATAAACTCTATAAAGTGGCACTAGAAATATTCTTGAATAACAATTGAATAGGTATTGCCGTATAGTAAATGGAATATGAATAGAATATCAAAAACGCTTGCTTTCATTGGTAGAAAAGACATATTTTGGGTAAATGGGGCCTTATCATATGATGGTATCATGACCTTTGGTTTTGCTTCTATCCTAGTGCATTCAACAAATGTTTAACAAGATTCGAGACAAATAATATCAAGAATGAGAATGTGATTTATTTGAGTCCAAATTTAATGTCCCATTTTGCGTGCACCAGTTTTTTTAATTAGTTGATAATAGTAAATTTTACGATTTAAAATTTAAATTCATAAGTAGTGGACTCTTTTTTTACAATCAACTAATAAGTACAATTGATACACCAAAAGTGGGACACTAGTTTTAGACTCGATTTATTCTAGGAGCTCGCATCTTAGGTTTTATACCTCACCTTTTTGTGTTACTCTATATACTACCGTGTATTTATCGTCTTTGAAAACAATTTGCCTCAACTAATCTGCAATATTATCAAAATGATGTCTTATAGATAGAAAGAATTGGATTTTTATAAAGGCCTGACTTTTCAGTGATTTGGGGTGACAAAATGAAGTGCTTGGTTTCGTATGTTTGGCATATAAATCTAATTACCACCTTTGATCATTAGGTTTACTACTACAATTGTCATTTCTAATTACAATTGTTGTCAAACCATGCTACGTAATACGTAACAATATACGCAAAGATAAAGTTATTCAATTAAATTAAGCAATCATATTTATCATGTGTATGGCATAAATCATACGTAGTATATGACCCAACGGATCCAACTGAAAAATAGCTTAAAGCTTGAGTTTACAAGTTATAGCTTTACTTATTTGAGAATGTTCAAGTTACGACTTACGACACGTTTAACCTAGCAAGGTACCTTATTTTTAACAAGGTATAACCAAAAGCAAAATTTAATTTTTTTCAATTACTTGAAGCTTTGAATTTAAGAGTGAATGATAGATTTTAGAAACTTAGGAGATATATTTATTTGGTTAATAGAGTAACACACTTAATAATAATTTTAGTGCCATACTTACGTAGACTGTATTATCCGACATTCTTACACATACAACATTAAAGGTCCCATATTCAATGAGTTTTCAATTATCTCAATATTGTATTTTAGAAAACTTTGAGTATATATACACGCTGAATCAACATCAAAGATAGATATGACATTAGGATATATTGGTTGCAGAGCGATTATACGATACAAAATTGATGAAGCATATAGCATAGCCCATAACCGTAGTCGACTGAGACATGATTGTGTGTGACTATGTTAAGCCATAAGCAATGATATATTGCTAATAATTGCTACATTTTTGATTTGAAAAGCATGGCATGCATGATATGGGCACTATATAATTAGTGAAATAATCATCAACTTAAATGCTATCCTATTGCCGTGATATAAAAAAAAATTAAAAAAAAAAAAAAAAAACAGTTCGATATAGAGGGTGCAAGAATGAATGATCTCACAACTAGAAACATTGTTTTTTATTCATCTCTTATCTTATACCCAAGCAACCAACTTTTCTAATGAGATGACTTGTATAGCAAGTAGCCATTTAGCTATATATATGCCTAGCTACATGCATTGATTAAAACTTACCTACATATACAAACACCATTTTATGCCATTTCGATCCTCTTATTTTACCAAAAATTGTGACCCGGAAAAATATATTTTAAATAAATTAAAGCTATTTTGGGCAAATGGAGCTAAGAAAATAGGACAGATAAAATACGTAGTAGAAATTAAAGATTTATAAATCTTAGTTTTTCATTGTTTAGTCCCACCTCTTTTGCACATTTTATATCATCAATCTTTTCGGTACAAGATTGTGAGATGAAACAACAACGAAGTCATTTTTGTAGGTGCTCATGATAGTAAAACAAAAACTTGTTACAACAAATAACAACATTCAACTGTTTAAGTAATGTACTTCATAAGTTATTAAGTTCATAACATTATTATTAAGGGTGTAGTAGTGTTGTTATTGTCCTCGTCCTTGTCTAGACAGCTTTGTTTGTGCACGCTTTTTCGCTTTTCTCAGCCAACAAATTTTTAGTGCCACACGCATCACACATACACACATCTGATCTCATACATTTATTTAAAAAAAAAAAGGAAATAAATCAAATTAAATTAAATTAAATTAAACCTACTTCCATTACATTATTATTTGGCCCTTCTTTCTAATCCACAATTTCTAACAGAATGTCAATTTTGGAGTATTAACATTATTAATTTAGTGTTCAATTAAAAAGTCTAATGCATAATGCTCTTTAGTTGATGCTTATCCTAGAAAGGGAGGATTGCATCATCAAGTTTGCTAATCTATTTTGTTTCTTTTCCCCCTTCATTAACATTAGTCGGTATATAACTAATAGTATGACCAACTTCATCTTTAGAACGAACAAATTGTCAATTCTCAACTTTTTGACCCGATAAGCTAAGTAACCTGTAACCCGAGTTACTAAGAGTATAACATGACTCAATTTGAATCCAACTTCATTTGACCAACTTGATAGTAGAGACTTAATCCACGTCCATTTCGTTATAAAAATAAACAGATAAATAAATAAACAAGCTTTTACCTTCTACAGTCATGCCTTCCATTAAAAAAATCAATAAAATGGTGAAATGTCAATGTTAACTAAGCTTACTAATGCTTCAGTGGTATAAAATTATGAATTAATCTATGAAGGCCAAGTGGAGACGAAACAATTAGTGGAATAGAGGTTGGAGTTATGTTTATAGTTTAATGCATGGTAGTTTGATACTAAAAGCAAGTCTAGTGTAATAATACTCTACAGTCTACATTAGTAATGTGTTACAAATAAAGTATTTTCTTGAGCTCATGTTTGAAAGATTATTATACTATCTATTTTTGTGCTTGGACCGTCAAGTCAAGTCTCTTTATTTTAATATGAGTTGATTGTGTGAATATGGTATTAATGTTATTATGACATAAAATTTCACAAGTTTGATCCCATAATCAATCCTCCTTTATAAGAATGCCAAATATTTCGTACCATGTATGGACGAACCCATGTTGCACCCACGCACAAGTCCTATGTGTGATGCGTAATAGAGTATATAATCACTCTGCTTTTTTAGTTACGTTGCAATATTTCAAAAGTTGCACTATTTATCTTTTAAGTTTTAATTTAATTTTATGATCAATGTGTAAGGAAGAATATAATCAATATGAATCTCGTTTAATTCTTTTTGGTGTGCACTTAATTAATAATATTTTTATAATTTATACAATTATATAATTGGAGTTATAAATTGTTTAAAATGTGTCTCGGCAAGTGTAAAACGTGATTTGTTGCAAATAAAAGGAGTATATAGCTTATATATATTCTTGGTCCTTAACTATCAATTTAAGTTTTTTGGATAATTGATCGCATATCCATTATTTAAAAGTAAGAAATTAACCGCAACACTTTTAATTAACAACATTGCAATTGGTAACAACACTACATAAGCTTCAATACTACTATTTTAAGGTGTGTTCTCGATCACGGGATTACAATCCCATTCCATTCTAATTCATTCCAATCCCGACAATCCATTCTAATTCAGACAATTCAATTTTGGTATGAAATATTGCCGAGTTGAAGCTTTGAATAGATGAAGGGAAAAAAATATTAGATCTAAAATTTAATTCTTGGTGTGAAGTTTGCTAGGAAAGAGAAGAAAGAAAGTTGTTGAAATAAATGTCGACATTTTTCCATGGATATATTTGCCCCTTTGGACATATAATTTTGGCACTTTCAAATTCGCATAGTCCTATTTGACCAAAGAAATAACGGTTTCTAACCTCACACTTTTTTAATAATACTTTTCTTTTCTTTTTTTGTTTAAATATGAAAACTAATCCATTTTGATTTGCACAATACATTCTAGATTGTTTTTTTAAAATAATATGTAGTATTAATTTTTTTTGCATTTTTTGAAAATACTACTAATTTTTAAATTTAACAAACTCTTTAAAATAATTTTCATTATTATAAAAATAATAACAACTAATAATTAATATACATGCTTATTATTATTATTATTATTATTATTATTATTATTATCATCATTATCATTACTACTATTATTTTTACTATTATTGAATTGTTTTCACAGTTCAACTGATTGTGTATAAAAGTAGTTCCCTAGCACACGAAAAGTGTTTTTAACTACCACGTACAATTTTATTATTATAATATATTTTTGCAATTTTTTTCCAATAAAGGTCAATTAGTTCAAATAATAATATAATTAATTTAATTCAATCCAATACATACTTATCCCATTCTAATTCATTTTAATCCCGACAATCAATTCTAATGCCGGCAATTCATTCTAACCATTCTCATCCCGCCTAATCCCGTGAAAAGTACACACCCTTAACCATTAACAAAAGGCGTAACTAAGGGTCTGTTTATTTAAACTTAAAATCAGTTCAGTTCAGCCCCATTCAGTTCAGTTGAGCTCTTCTTTTATTAACCACTCATTATTCATTAAAAAAAAAAAACTTTTAGTTCAGTTCAATTTAGTTCAATTGTTTTCAGCTGAAGTAAACAGGCCCTAAAAAAGATAAATATCACCTTCAAGTGAAAACCTAAAAGTCCAACACCTTCAATTATCTCTTTTTTGAAGCCTTTTCTATTTATGTTAGGGAGACGCAAGGGCAGTTGGTGAGAATTGATCCTAAGATCTAAAATTTGAAGGGAAACTCTAATTAACTAAGTTATCCCTCACTCTCATTTGAAGCTTAGCTAATTCACTATTACGTTAGCAGTTACTCAACTAACTTACATTTTATTTAATTTTCATTAGCTTAATAATCATTATAACGAAATAGTATGACTTAATAATATAAGTGAACATAACATATGAAAGCATGAAACACATTAAACAAATTAAAGATTTGGGCATCCTATAATTTACTTCGTATGTAGACAAAAATTCAAAAGCCAGCTACCCAATTGCTTCATAATGCCAAAGGCCCCAGTAAAAGAAAGAAAGGAAAGCAAACAAATTTGAGCATATCCCTCAAAACAAGAACCAATTAATTTTGAATTTGGACAAAAATTCTTTTTATAGATCTATAAAGGTGGCATAATTTTTCAGCTTTTGTGATACACTATATACCAATATACACTCATTTCATGAAAGTATCACTAATTGCTTTTCATTAGCCGAAATATTTGTACTAAACATTGAACTTATTAATAAGGAATTATATTCGTTGTGATTTTCCCCATCTAAGTTAAGAATAAGCTCGGATATTTAATATTACCATGGTAAATTATTTGTAATTTTTACTATTCCATCCATTTTACCTTTTTTTTATATATTACATTTGTCATATATCCTTTTTCGCACTCATAATAACTACCTTTTAAAGGTGGGCATGGGCTAGGTCGGCACAAGCACGACACCAGAAATGAAGAGTGGGTCGTGAGGCTTGTTGTACACAAAAATAAAAGAAATCGACACGAGCATGAGGGTGACACGATTGTTTGGTTCACCGGCACTGCCCACGACACAATGAGGTTGTGTTGCCGAGGTGAGGCAACGATTGAGGTGGTCTCCATTTCTAAATAAACAATTGAAGTTAATTACTACCTTCGTTTCTTATTAGTTGCAACTAATAAGAAACATAATATAAATAATGTTCATAAAAAAATACATGTATAAATAAAATTATTTAATTAATAATAAATTAATTATCTTAATTAATTAAAGAATAACAAACTTTTAAAAATGACAATTGGCAGGTGGGTTGTGTTGTGTCATGGGCTAGATAGGATATGCTATTTGACCGTACGGCACGACACCCCTTTAAACCCTTTAAGCCCAGTGTGATTTCTTTAATTAACAAGGAGAATGACAAATGTAAAAAAAAAAAAAAAAAAAAAAAAAAAAAGGAGAGATTAACATGTAGTCGTAGTAGACTTATATTATAAATACATTAGTTGCATGGGTTGTGTTACACCTCCACGAGTAACGGGGGAGTAAGAGCATATTTAGTCCCAAATTTTAAAACTGATATCATTTTTTGTGGTCTTCATTGAAAATAATGTCATCTAATTCTTCTTAAAAATCATTAAGACTTAATCAAATTTATCACTTTAGCCCTTAACTCAAATATATGCATGTTGTTTTTTATTTTATATTTACTAAATAATAATAACATTAATAAACAAAGCTAATAAAACTTGAGTGGGTCCCAATATTAAGTCTTAAGTTGAGTCTTGGAATTTCAAGACGCAACTTGAGGCTTGTTTGAGATCTTTACAGAAAAACGAGACTTGTCTTAAGCACAAGTCTTATGACCAAATTTGATGATGTCACCCCAAGTCTTAAGATTTATGGCTAAACATGTTTTAAGGTCCTATTCTTCTCGACTTATTTTTACTTATTTTCAGCAAAAATAAGTTTCAATGCTAATAAATTGTTAATGATTGCAGCAAAAATAAGTTCAGATAAATAAAAATAAATTCAGTTCAGCAAAAATGAGTTCAAATTAACAAAAATAAATTGACGAGAACATGGCTTAAGTACCGAGGAAGCAACTACTATTGTTAGTTTTTTATTTTTAACTTATGACTTGATTCTGCGGCTTATCAATGAGTTGAGCTCAATAGTACATTTTATGACTTGATAATATATATGATTTGAATAATGATTATACTAACTTCAGATGTCTATTTTTAATTTGAATAATGAAAGTAGGAAATTGTCCAAAAATCTCTTTACACTAGGGGCCCCATCTGCATCAATCTAGACTTTAATTGCATATTATGATAACTTGAAAATTGAAACAATTAGGCTCTGTTCTCTTCACGGGATTACAATTCCGATCCATTCCATTCCATTTCCGGGTCATTTATTCCAATCCATTCTAATCCCGACAATATATTCTTGAAAATTTAAATCTTAATTAAAATTAAATTCTTAATTAAACTCTTGAAAATTTAAAACTTGATGACACAATAATGTTCATAACAAATTTGTTTTTTTTTACTACATTTTTGTTACATAATAATTTACTGTAGATACAATATCCTTATAAGTAGATAAAGAAGTGCTTCAATTATCCTCGTATATTTCTTACACCTCTATATCATCATCATCTTGGAACCTCTATATCATCATCATCTTGGAACCTCATATTTTCAGCACACACATCTTGCCATATTTCATCGGCAATATTTGCACGAATGTCTCGCATTAACATTGTTCGTGTCGGATTAGTGAAATCTAAACCAGCTACACGTTCAATATTTTGGGGACCATGAGAAATTGGAATCCCTAACCTGTCTAATCGAATGAAATTATGTAAAGTGCATGTTGCCAGAATTATAGCCAATTACCATTGTTACAAAATATTAATAACTAATGATAATAATAATCCCGACAATCCATTCTAATCCATTCTGATCCATTCTAATCCCATCCATTCCAATCCAATCCAATCCATTCCATTCCAGCCAAATCCCGTGAAGAGAACAGAGCCTTAGGGCCTCTTTACTTCAGCTTGAAATCAGTTTAGTTCAGTTTATTTCAGTCCAGCTCAGTTCAGTTTAGCTCAGCTCAACTCAGTTCAGCTTTTCTTTTATTTTGCTACTCATTAATCCTTCATAAAAAACTTTCAGTTCAGTTCAGCTCCAATCAATTCAATTCAGTTGTTTTCAA
Source organism: Suaeda aralocaspica (assembly GCA_016808085.1). Taxonomy (NCBI): domain Eukaryota; kingdom Viridiplantae; phylum Streptophyta; class Magnoliopsida; order Caryophyllales; family Amaranthaceae; genus Suaeda; species Suaeda aralocaspica. The sequence continues at coordinate 1,814,600 of PYUH01000019.1, forward strand.
CAGAAGTAAACAGACCCTTAGTTAATTTTAATGATGCAAACTATGACTTGAATTTTTGTATGAATTTGCTATATACTGTTTTGTTTGGCTTGAATAATTTTACAATACTACAATAATATAACTTGTGAATAGTGTACAATAATATAGCTTGCTTGAAAATTTGTATTATTTTTCTCTGTTTCACTTTATTCTTTACGTTTCATCTCCACATTTATTAATGCAAATGTTCTAACGCTTATAACTTTACATATATATATTTGTAAAAATTATTAAAAAAAAAAGTTGATATTCTAATAAGATTAATCGAGAAGAATTAAACAAGACCCCGTATGAATACGTTTAACTTACATATAAGTGCAAAAAATGGTTGATTTGTGAATTATACTCATAGTAAAAAACGTAAAGATTAAATTGAAACGGAGAGGTTATAAATTATAAACCTCACTTTAAAATTACTAAACTACCATTTGGTTTACACTGTACTGTTAGCCAACGCAAGAGATCAGTACATCTCCTAGAAATAAAATATGATCATATAATATACATGTATATTTATAAATCGAAAGTAAGGAGGTGGTTCCAAAAAAAAAAAAAAAAAAAATTTCAATAAAATGGTCTCAACTCTCAAGGAATGCATGCCGAATGCTGCCAAAGACCCTCTCGTTCAATTACTTCTATATATATGGGGTTTTCCATTTTCATAATTTCTAGTTGATTAGACTATATATATACGTATGAATGTATCATGTCTCATAATTTGAATTTCCATTGCCAATGCAAATATAAATTTTCACTAGCTACATAACACACATGGTGTAACATGCTTCACACGGGTGTCGTGGTTTATTTGGAATTTTTGGAATGACACACTTCTCATGATCCACAAACATGTTGCTATACTAGTCATGCAACTTATGACAATGCAACCTACGTAATGAGAATGAACAATATGTCATAGAAATTAAAATTAGTCGAGAAAATGTTATAATTAAGATCGATCTTTTTAGTTATTGTATGTAGTATATAGAAAAGATCAAAAGAAATAGATAGACAAGCAGTAAACACTCGGTTATAATGAAAATATATATATATATATATATATATATATATTTCTTTATATTAATAATTTTAACAGAAAAAACTAAAAGTCAATATTTTGCATAAACATGTTTTATAATGGATGTTGTTGTGGATGATTAGAGATTTGAACCTTCCACATTTCCTATCACTTCGTAATATTCATTACCAACTTTTTACAACAATAAATAAAATGAAGTAATCTATTGTTTCGTAGAGAAAAATGAAACGAGTTAAGGAAAAAATGTACTTCGTTAACTTATATGAATAACAATCTAAAGAACAAAAGAATTGAAATCCAAAAAGAAAGATTATATTCTTAGTGGAATAATAATCAATAATATACAGTGCAATTTTAAAGTGTGACAATTTTACTTACGATTACAAAGATCATGCATGTTTTGAAGAATTGAAGTATTAATATGGTGTGAGCATGTTCTAATTTGACTTAGCTTGTGTTCTACGGCAAATTGTTACAGAATTTCTCAATAGTCACAATTTTAGAAGCTACATATACACCATTAAATACACATTTAATTTCCGATTAGCCAATGAGCTTTTGCATTATACCGCGGTGTTAAGCGTCACCGATTGAAATTTGAAAAGATTATTACTAATTACATATTTGACTATTTGAGTTTAATTACTAGGAAACTCAAATTAGCATGAGGGATTCCCCACATCTAACAGTGAGATGTTTAAGGAAGGATATCACATGACGTTTTTGTAAATATATGCAAAATACATATGCATATATACTAACAATGCAGCCCCTACCTTTTCATGTATTTACAAAAACGCCATGTGATATCCCCTTAAACATCTGACTGTTAGATTTCAGAAATTCCTCAATTTGCATAATCTTCAATATCATGACTAAAATTATAACTCATTTGAGTTAGTATAGCAAAGTAGCAAACCTTTTGATATCATTGGTTTTAACATCCAATAATTATTTTACACACTAGTAATCCCTTGTAGGGCGATTATCAAGGGGAAATTATATATATATATATATACACATATTTATTTATTTTACAATAAAATAACACAAAAGTTAGGAAAATATTTTCTCAAGACTGAAATTCAGCTTATACCTAAAATTGGAGAAGTTGTCATGGATAAGTGGATAACAACAGAGTATAAAATTTATTCTTGAGCTTCAACCATTAACTTATTAAGGTATTAGCGCAAGCGCGCGTGACACAAAGGTTATAGTCTCAAATCTCATTCACCCCTCATTTCCAAGTGGATTATTAATTAGCTGTGGGTACGAGAGGGCCACTCATGATGCTTACATAGTTACATATTCCAAGCCCCAAAGGGCCCTCATTTAAAGGGACGTGATAGAATATAAAACTAATTCCTGGACTTTAACCATTAGTTTAAACTTTTGCTTGAGTTGATCCTCTAATATAACGGTGATCAAATTGTCAAATGCCTTAGAGATCAAAGGGAATATATAGATGGGAGCAATTAGGCACTTCATATATATATTAGACATGAGTTGAATTGATCGAAGAAAACTGCTAAAACAATTATGATTTAATTTAGACATCATCAAGGAGGAGATGGAACTTTCACAAATTAATTAATACTATATAATAACACATGTGTTTATTACTATAATTAGGATAGATTATCTATACTAATTGAAGTACGTACACGTTTATCATGCACTGATCAAGTTCAGAAATTATACAAAGTAGTTTGCAAATAGAAGTTTTCCTAAGGTCCAAAGCCTACTTATTTCAACCCTTACATTGATTGACAATGTGACATGCAACAAATGCTATATATGAAGATTGAATTAGATAGGATTTTTGTAAGGCTGAAAGTAGTTTTAATTTGCATTCATGAGAAATTAAGAATCGATTTAAAATAAATTATTTTGTGTGGACGTACACAACCTATCTCTCTCTTTAGTAGGGTTTTGATAAAATTTAACGGTGATTGATGTAGGTTCTAATCTCAATAAGTACATTGGCATATACTATCTCCGTATCATATTAGTTGCAAAGATTTGACATAAAGTAAAGAGAAAAAATGTCAAATTTTGCAACTAATATGATACTGAGGTATTATATTTAAAATGTCCAAATTCTATTGTTTTCCCCTCCTTATCTGATTTTTATCTGCTAGGGTTGAAAAGTCAAATCTATTGACTTAAATACAACTAAATACATTTCAACTGTTAATGTTGCGATTGCAACCTCTAGCTAAAAATATAGCTAAGCATTATCATATCAATATAAGGATAACACATAATCAATCTATTTTGAATGACTATTAGGTATGTGAGCCTTTGAATTCGATTTTACGATAATTTAACAGTAGTCGATTTTTTCGTACTAACATATGTAACAACTAGGTAATTAGTAAACACTTGTCATCTTAGATTTACAATGTTTATCCTTTGTTTGGATCCAATAAAAATGAAAGGAAAGGGAGAAAAGGAAATGAAAGGGAACAAATCCCCTTATTTAATTTGGATACATGGTTAAGGGAAAGGAAGGGGACTAGGAGAGGGATAAGGTATGATTCATTTTCTCGTCTCTTTAGCTTTAATAAACATTACCCCTCCAAAAGTTAAGAGATTAGAACGGAAAATAAAATTCTACTTTTTCCCTCTCATTCTTTCCCCTTTTCCTTTCTCCCATTTCTTTTCCCTTTCTTTTACCTCTATGATGTTATCCAAACATAGTGTAAATGTTTTCTATCCAGTGCACAAGGACTTTGATTCGCGAGATTAGTTTTGAAACTTTGAAACTACTCGGTAAATTAAGTGACACACCGAACATAATGTGAATGAAGAATATTGCACCCCAAAGCAAATAACATCAAGCTACATGAATGAAATGACGGTCATTAAAAAGATAGGGTCTTAAATCTCTCAATGGGTCACATACGTAATATGTCGTTGTTCACATAGTGTACGGAGTATCCCTTTGGCCTCAAACAGCTTTAAAACATAAATTTCGTTATTGAATTATTATCATTATTGTTATTAAAATATCAAAATGAAGAACAAAATACATTTTGAAGGGCGTTGAATTAGGTTTTTATACGACTAATTTTTAATTTAAGGGTATGATTACTTTAACTTGATTTCAGTTCAATTAATTTCACCTCCAATTAGTTCATTTTAATTTAGCTCTTCCTTTATTTTGCTAATTTATTTGTTTAATATTGCGATTTAGCTAATAATATTTATTATGACAATTATTATAACAACATCATTAACAATAATAATGATAATGATAATATAAATTTTTTATATTATAATATAACTTTGAATTTTCTTTATCATTTTTTTCATATATAATTTTTTGTTCAAAATATTATTGATGTGTATCAACTTTATTAGTGCTATTTTGTATTTGGCTTTATTTTGTTGATAATATTATTAGTGTGTTAATAATATGTTTTGAAACGTTAATTAATCATCATTTTTTTCATTTCATATATAAATTTATTAAATTATAATTTTCAAGAAAAAAAATATTATGAAACTACCATTCACGAAATGAAACAAAAATGTAAGTGGATTATCATTCACAAAAATATGAAATACCACATAATTAAGTGGATAGCCATTCACAAATTAAAAATGTGAAACTACCACAACATATTTTTGTTTCATAAAATTTAAACTACCAATATAATTTTTTTTTGTTTCATAATTATTAGTGAATTAATATCAATATTATTTCTATGTCATTAGTAACCCATTATTAAAAATCATTAATCCATACTAAAAACAAGCAACGCTTGGCCCTCATAAAGAGGTTCCTTTTATTTTAGTTCAGTTTAACACAAATCAATTGTTTTCAGAAAATGTAAACAGTCTCTAATTCATGTACTTTTATTTAATTTCACAACGAATCAATGATACATGTATATCGTAGTATTTTTCACTAGATATTGATGCATCATGCATTCATTTCATGCATGCATGGCTCTCATATCATTTGCACTAAACAAAATTCTTAGAGAAATTCTTTGTTACAACAAGTGTACACCAACAAGTGTATAAATAAGTTACTAATGACAAAGTGTACTACTCTCTCGTTATTTATTTATTTTTCAATGGATGACTAACACTACTTTTGGGATAAACTTAAGCCATTATCATATTCACTTGCATTTAGCCATTTGCGCGCACTGTAATTATGTAAGGCTTCGTTTGGTAGAGCATAAAATATTTTCCATAAAAAGTGTTTTTCTCTGTTTCTCAATTTTACATTGTTTGGTACACAAAGGAATGTAAAATCATTTTCCATGGAAGTAAATTTTTCCTTACAATGATGGAAAACTATTTTCCTTCAAAAATGAAAGGAAAACAATTTTCCTCCCATCCCCTTATACATTTTTTTCTCACTACCTCCTTCTAGGCTTCTACCCCCTTCATTTTCCCTATTTTCATCACTTTTTTTTACATGCAACCAAATAATGAAAAATTGTTTCCATGAAAATTGTTTTCCGTGGAGAACTATTTTCAATGAAAATCATTTTACATTGAAAATGTTTTACGTTCTACCAAACGGACCCTAAAATATGTAGTATTTCTTTTCAATACCTCAAGTCAATTTCATTGTTTTTAACAGAGCAATATAAATTCCTTGTTTCTAACTGCATGTGAGAAACCAAATACAGCAATTTAAAAGTTGCAAAACAACAGAAATGGATAGTATATTAACTTTTATTTTGATATGATGTAACTCTATTGCAATATGCATAATAATTAGTTAATTGATTTTTGATAGTAATTATATGGAAATTCGAAAATGATCAAAGTTGGAGTTATGTTTATAAATCTATGAAAACTATATGTACCTATGTTAGTATAATTCAACAAATTATTACTCTAAATGTAACAACCAAATTAATTTTCATTCATATCCAAATTAGTCAATTTCAGTTCTTTTCAAAGCTTCTACTCCCCAGTTAGCATCGGATTCACACATTTGTCCCGTCATAAAAAGGGTATTGGCATGACTGTTCTGGAAAAAGAAATATTGGCAAAATGTCGTCGAATCGTCATTATCAATTAATTAAGTACTTTGTTAAATCATATATAATGAGATTTTCCTATTTGCTTAGATTTGTTCACTAATTAAGGTTCTTTCAATTCAAATTAAGGTTTTTTTTTTTATAATTAAGGATATAATGATTAATGACATATCCTCACTTATGCAGTATGTATCCTACATCTAACTATACAAGTGTCAATTTTAATCATTTTGAAAGTATTTTTTTATACTCCCTCAATCTTTTTTTAATTGCTACATTACTTTTTCGCATCTCCCAAGACGCAACTTATAAAATTAATATTTTGAGTTTGGTATAATAAAAATTATAAAAATTATATTTTCGGAAAATATACATCAAGACGAATCAAACACAATCCTATATGACTATGTTTTTCGTTACGTATTAAACACTAATGTGAGTTAAAGTTACAATGTGAACAGTGTCAAAAACCCTAATATAGCAATTAAAAAAAAAAGACCGAGGGAGTAATAAGAACTCATTTTGCATTATCGGTGTTTTTTTCTCATTATCAAATTTCAATAGTATTTATTATTAATAAAAATAAAACATTATAGAACAGAATAATACGGTATATATTCTTCATGAAATAAAATGAAAAACTAAGACAATAAAAAAAATATCCTGTAAGATTATTTAAGCTTGAGTAATATAATGCAAATACGGGTGTTAAGGTCATTAATTAGTCTAATACGAAAAGACATACCATACGAAAAAATCCAAAGACTGTTGTCCAAATCTAATTAATCTCCAACACAAACACACAATTCCATAACTAATATACTTTCAAAACACGTGGAAAAGCACAACTACAAACAAAAAGATAAACATTACCTATTTACTTATGTATAATTGCACCAAACTATGAAGAACCAATAAACCTTAAACGTCCATTTCATTTTCACTTATATTATAGATTATTCAAATTAATTACTTTAAACTCCGTCAAGCATACAACTCAAGAGTCAAGACTAACAATATTGCACCGGCCATAACAATCACTAGTAAGTATACCAAACGGCAAACAAATAAATTAATACTACCTCTGATTCAAAATAAATGCAACATTAAATTAAATATACGAGTATGTTATTTGAGACTTGTAAGTATTAAAAAGTTAGTTTGTTGTATTTATTTTTAATAGAAAATAAAATAATTAATTTAAGCATATACTCCGTATATAAATAGTAACCACTTCCTAATCTAGTCTAGTTAAAGTCGATTTACTTGGGATCGAATCAGTTCCACACACTACCCTCCATGCGTCAATACATATGAAGGAAGAAAAAAAGGAATTTAAGCTAAAGCACTTAATTATACATAGTTTCATGTCATTACTTCATACATAAGCATTATATATTCTCCATGATTTAGTGTTGCACCAACGTACGTAATACGTACCTTAGCTTAAAAACTTATATTATAATATATTACTTCGTTATACAAGCATAATATAGATATATAAATTCATAAGATGATAGATAATTCTAACCTTAAGATCAATCGAAAACCAATTTTTATTTCCTTCAATTAGCTAGTTGCTTATCTTTTCTTGTTGTGGCATATTTGCATGATGTTGTTGATCACCCACAATAATATTATTGTTCATAGTAATAGGTTGACCCAATAAGCTACTAAGAGATCGAGCTTTGACCACACCAAGCTTAGCCCTCTTACTATTACTCCCAAATGAACTCATTCTTTCCATCTTCTTCTCATCACCCTCGCCAACCAACTTCTCCTTCGCCTTATCATGACTTCCTAGCGCGAATCCAACAGTTGTATTGGCTGGATAGGTAGCATTGTTATTATTAGCCGCGCCCATCTTCTTCTTAGAACGCGACTTAGCAGTAGTACTACTCGTCATGCTCCTAAGCCTTCCCTTCCCTAAGTGATGCTCACAAAGGGAGTACCCCACAAGTGTCTGCTGGCAACACCTCCACCCTCTTCCATTAACTCGACTGCACCTTGAACCTTCCATTATCGTGTTCCCTCTTTTACTACCGCCTCCCTTCTTCCCACCAGTCACCACCACTTGAGTATTATCCCCAGTACCATTGACAACTCTAGTCACATCAGAAGAAGCAACAACAACACCACCCTTCATCACTTGTTTCTCTTCCTCATTTTCGACAACATTGCCATACTTGACTACCATTGTCCTCCTCTTCTTCAACGGAACCACTCTATCCCCATTGCACCACCTCCCAACTCCTGATACATTATCATACATCCACAAGACCACACAATCATCATATTCGTTGAATCACTTATCATTTGATTAGTTAAAATGTAACCATTTTTAATAAGTGCAAATTAAAGCAAGGGTGTACGTTATTTTACCTTCATTATTGGAGAGAAGACGAGGAGGAAGTAGTCCATTATTGATATTGATATTGTTATTGTTATTGTTATCGTTATTATTATCATCTGATGGTGCACAAGTTGTAGTAATACTTGCGTTGCTAAAAATCGGAAAATCCCAGAAATTCACAGCCACAGACATTAAAGCACAAAGTTAACATATATGGAAAAAAAATAGTGATGGACAAATTTAAGATGAAGGTGGGTGCAAATATATAAACTTGTATAATATATGATAATAATAATAATATATGTAATGTAAAATACTAAATCGTAATATAATGAGATAGAAATAAAATAGAAATTTGCTGTTGATGGGGACCATCGTCCCCATGCTAACATCCACCACATTGGTGTAGTACAATAATCCCTTTTTTATTTTTATTTTCATTATTTTTTTTATTATTTATTTATTTATTTATTTATTTTTTATTTATTTTTTTTCTTCAATTTTTTGGGTAGATATTAGATAACCAAATAAAAGAAAATTAAAAGATGAGATTAGATGGGAAGGTATGGTGGCTGAAGCCAAAAGTTGGATAGTAATAAATTAAAATTAAAATTAAAAATTTCCTACTTAATTAGAAAATATAATTATTCTTCAAAATATTATTTACTTTTTCTCATAATTATTCTATCTTCTACTTAATTGTTGTATTAATAAGTAACAACTACTCACAAGTTTGATCAAATAAAAGTAGGTAGCAAAGATGATGGTAAAAAACAAATAAACTCAAAAATTAAAACTGTTAAAGCTGTAAATCAAAACATGAACATTTGGGGGAAAAATAAAAAATAAAAATTTGTACCTGGAAACATCATTACTCATATGTACTCCTTCATCTCCAAGCTAAAAAATTATCAAAATCATAAAATGAGTTATTATAATAATTAAAAAATAAAAGTTAACAATTAAATAAAAGTGAAAAATACTAGTGCAATTTCTCCAAACTACTCCATAACCGAATATAGCATAAAAGGTAAAACTAATAGTTACCGTTACAAGTAAAGAAACATTATTATTGTTGGTAGTAGCCGCAGTGGTAGTACTAGAACTGTTGTTGTGGTTATGAACATCAAGATCAGTTACGGAGCCACACGTGTGAGTGATGAGATGATCGGAAGACCGCGGCGATACGGTGGTGAAATGATTACTTTGATCAAGTTGCACCACCGGTAACCGGCTGAAAAGGTGGGGATCTGAGAGAGGTATGGGTGATAGTTGGGAAAGTGGTAACGGCACTTTTCTTTTCCTAATCCTCATGTTGGTTTTTTTTTTTTTTTTTTTTTTTTTTTTTTTTTTTTTTGGTTTTT
>PYUH01000196.1:0-22532 GCA_016808085.1 Suaeda aralocaspica
TTAGGATTGAGTGTATACCCTTAAACACTTGCATGAGGTGTGAGGTGCGGATTTGGGCTCCTCAAAACTTATATTTAAACACTATTGCAGATGCATTTCATTTTCCTATGGTTGGGTGGTGAGGGTGAGCTACATTATTAGATGCTCAATTGTGTGGAGTGACAACCCGTGAGCTATTCTAGTCATCGATTCCATTCAACTTGCTTGGTTGGCTTTGCTTGACTTTGTTTAGGAATGTGTAGCATTTGACTTGCTTTGATCTTAGTAAACTCGGAAGGATCCTTGAGTTGTGATATATGTTTTTATGGGGTGAAAGTCATTTCGTATCTTTGCTCGGACGAGCAAAGGCTTGGCTTGGGGGAATTTGATATGTGTGGTTTTTATAGTGCTTTTCCCCTTGTTTCGAGTCAATTTTATGCCTAGAAGTTGTTAATCTGGCTTTATTAGTTCATTTGATGTTTTTTAGCTAAATTGAAGTGTCTCGCTAAGTTTGGTTGATTTCCGGTAATTTTAGGGCATTTTAGTTGATTTTATCATCCACGTTGTTATGCTCGGTTTTGGTATGTTTTGAATTTCAGGCACGAAAACCGAGGCTCGGAACGAAGCCGGAAAGCTTAGACGGGATAAAGATGAAGATGCATGGAAATGCGTGTCAAGAAGTGTGAAAACAAGTCTTAAAGAACTCATGAGAAATAAGAGAAAGAAAACAACATGACTTCTGAGGTCTTGATGCGGGCGCCAATATTGATATGCGGGCGCATTTAAAGAACTTTGCAAAACTTAGGAACGTTCTGAGGTACTTTGCGGGCGCATAAGATACCTATGCGGCGCATTTAACGAGGAAAAAAAAGACTAAAAGCATTCTGGAGGTCTGATGCGGGCGCATAAACCTCCTATGCGCCCGCATCAGACGATTTTCCCGACTTTTTTGTTTTTCTTTATTTTCTTCGTACTTAGGCTTTGTAAGCCCAACTTGGGTACATAGGCACGGTTTTCTAGGCAAAACAACTTATGCTTTTCATAATTTGATTTACTCTCTTAGGATATAGAATTTAAGCACTTTCTCTCAAATTAATTTAGGGAAATTAGGGTTTTGTTCATAACTTTGAAATTCAATTCATTCAAGTCTTCAATTGTTTTCTCCAATTTGGTAATTCTTCTGTTTTGTTCTTTATTTTAGTTTAATTTATGCTTTTAGTCTTTCTAGTTTAATTAATTTAGTTATTTTTGTTTATGTTAATTAGTTTAATTAGCAATTAATTCATGAATTCGATTAGGGTTTTTACAACTATTCTGTTTTGATTTTCATAATTATGAGTGAGTAGTCTAATTTCTAGGGTTGAGGAAACTTGATCAATCAATGGACTAATTAAATTAGGTTGTTTCAATCCCATATAGTAGTCAATTTCCTATTATTGGTTTTCTTTGTTTACAATTGAATTGTGCGCAATTTAGTTGTAATTCTGGTAATTGTTTGAATTTGATGCCGAGAGGTAAAAATACCACAATAAGACCACTGAATAATAGGCGAAATTAGTCTAGGCATGAGCGAGAGCCGCTAGATGAGTTTCGAGGGAGTCTAGATTCGAGAGAATTAGTGAGCCCTAATTTGACGATAGTTGTAAGATTGATGATCTTTGTTTAGTGAATCCATTAGTTGTTCTTGGTGACCCGAATGACCCTAGGTTTAGTTTTTTGGTTTAATCCTTCGTCATTTCCAGTAATTAGTTAGTAATTAGTCAATAGTCAGTTAGCTAGTCAATACTTCTCGACCAAGGCTCTTTACACAGTTTAAGCTTTTTAGAACTAATAGAGTTTAACTGCTTCCCTGAGGATTCGATCCTTACTACCCTAGCTACATTAGTTAGTGTTGTTTGGTTTACTTTTGATAGGTGTGCGATAGCCTGTTCAATATACATCCCTAATCTACAAATAAAATGGGATATATTGATGTTCAACACTAATCAACAAAGCCAATACATTGCAAAGTGAAACAACTAAAGCTTCATTAGCTTGTGGATGCTTGGCTAGGGTTCATCACTTCACTTGATGATGGTGTGAGTGTCCTTGGTTCAGATCCAGATGGTTCCTGAAATGCAGAAGGTATACAATCAGTTCACCATCCATCCATAAATCAATGTTAGTAACAGAAACCTAAAAATAACCATCACAAACACTAAAGCAAAACAATCACTACACTTATATTAGTGAATGTTGTTCCCTGTGAATCGAACCATACTCCAAGACCTCTTGGTGGACCAGTCCTTCCTCTCCCCCTCTCCCTTTTTGCTGTAACAGTGGCATTAGGTCCTCCTCTTCCTCTTGTTCCTCTTCCCCTCCCCCTTGCCTCCTGTTGTTGTAATCACCCTTCCACCTCTTCCTAATCTTTGTGGTTGCACTGTGACATTGTGATGTTGTTGTGACTGTGGAAGGACCTCGTTTTCATTTGTTTTTGAAGTTGTCCTTGGCCTTTTAGTTCCTTGGTTAAGTGGGGGAGCTTGTTCTTTGTCCTTGTTGGGGCACTTCCTCTTGTTATGCCCTTTGTGATGGCATATAGAACAAGTCATCTCAACTCCAGGCTTTGTCAGTTTCCCGGGCCTCTTAGGATCCTAATAAGGGTCTGTAATTCTGTTTTTTCTAGGCCTTCCAAGACTAATTTTGATTGGTGGAGGATCTAATGACAACTCAACAGATGGCCAATATCTTTCACTTTCTAGGGGAGGGATGGTCACAGCATAAGAAGTGGCAGAAAGAATAGCAGCTACAGAGTGACAACAAGGAATCCCAATCATACCCCATGCTCTGGAAGTACAAGACCTCTTTTCCAAGTCCACATTGAGGTTTTGAAGCTCATGTGTGATTTGAAACAATGTTGGACTAGATGGCATCACAAAACAGTTTCTTGTTTCATCTTTGTTTTTCTCTAGTTTAACTTAAACTCTAGGACAAATACAACCATTCCATTTCTTCATTTCCTCATTCTTACCACTGCACTAGTCTTTGCATTAGTTGTCCTCTAATACCTCTAGCATGTCAATGAGATGCTTGCTTCTTGCAGAGACTATATAATCATTAAAGGTTTATGCCATGTTACTAGTCATATCAAATTTGCACTCAGTAGACAAGAATGCCCTACAGAAAACTCTAGGGTCATAAGCAATCACTAGTGAAAAAACCACATTTGCTCCGGTCAAAACCCCCCTTTTTTCTCATGGTTTCGACCGGAGTAGGTGTGGTAGAAGCAATAAGTTGCTCCGGTTCTTTAAATGACCGAAGCAAAAAATCTATTTCCCACCATAAAAAGGGGACTTTTTGCTCCGGTTCTTTAAATGACCGGAGCAAAAAGTGCATTTTCCCACAAAAAAAAAAAAGACTTTTTGCTCCGGTTCTTTAAATGGCCAGAGCAAAAAATCCATTTTCCCACAAAAAAAAGAACTTTTTGCTCCGGTCATCTAAATAACAAGAGCAAATAGTAGCCTTAAAAAACAAAAAAAAATATTTTTTTTGTTTTTCTTTTTTTTATGCTTAAATGAAAGCCAAATGATTAGGAATACATAAAACATCATTTTTATAATTAAATTGTTCTTACAACAACTCAAAATTACACAAAAATAAAAAAAATTACTACAACACATCCTAAACCTTTGGGGCTGCCGCTTTCCTCTCCTTCTCCGTCACCTCCTCATCCTCCTCCCCTATTAAAAAAAACAGAAAAAAAACCTCAACAACAACACATAATCCCCAACTGCAACAGTCTTTTGATCTACGCATGTGGAAGTGTTAAATTCAGTGATAATGGACATTTATGAAAGTTAGTCAAAATGAACCTCTATGTTTGTTCCAACGAGATTTCATCATTTAAAATTAAAGAGCACTTATCCAAGTTATGGAGTTTGCATACAAAACTATCATTCAGTAGTATATTTTTAGGCTTTAAATTGCCATGCATAATACTGCTAGGGCACCTTGAATGGAGGTAGATGAGAACGGAGCATAACTGTGTGGCTATTTGGATTCTTGTTCTCCATGGCAGCGGAGGAGTGTTGTCCTTGCACATGAGTCGGTCCTCAAGGCTTTCTTTTGAAAGATACTCAAACACAAGAGCCCGAGAATCAGAACAGATGCCAATAAAAGTCACTATGTTTAGATGTCGTAGTTTGCTTATAACACATACACCTACAAGGAAATGACATCTTAGCTGAAAGAACAAGACAGGAAAATCAGGATTTTTCAGAATTCAGAAACTCCACAACCTAATCACGAAGTCTCAACTTTCAAGCTCTCTTCCGCCCCATGTCATTCACACAGATCTTTCACCTCGTCAATGGCTTGCATAAGCTTATCATACAGTTCCTGGATCAACTAACATTTATCTGAGCTGCAAAATACTTAAAAAGTGGCAATATCAGCTAAACAAGCGTATTATACCATCCAAACCACTCTATATCAGCTAAACAATTTGTGACTCTTTAAAGTTCCTAATGAGGTAACATAAAAGCAAGCATGAAAAAGGAACGTATCTCAAAATGACATACGTTGATAATGAAGAACCAAGGTACGTTTTAAGTTATTTGAACGCAATCCCAGTGATAACACTTGCTAGAGAAACATTGACGAAATTGAATATATAATATCTTGAAGCTGATCTTCTTTCTAGAGCAGATATTGCTTCAAAACCTTCAAACTTGGACATTAACATAAGAATTGATGGCAAGAAGATCAGAAATAGCTTCAAAGCAAGTCCAGGCAGGAAACCCTGGAGGAATGATTTGATAATCAACTTCTATTTCTAAACTTAGGCACTGTAACAGATTTTTGCAAGTCCAGCTCAGCACCCTAGACTTGGGCATGAAAGCCACCATTCTTCAGATTCAAAACAGCAAATTCTCAAACTCTATTTCTACTAAAATTCAATCTAAAACAAGATAATAATCACATTAAAATCATCAAAATAATACGAATTCATAAAAACTCCAATAAAACATGAAAAATTCTCAATTTCATAATATGTACACACTGAATCAAATTCACAACACCAAACATAAACTTAACAACAAATACATCATTCTTCAGATTCAAAACACCACACTCACAAACCCTAAACTATTTACCAAATATCAATCTACATAAAATTAATCAAAACGCAAAATTTATTTACAACATCACAGATTAAATCAATCTCAATAAAAAAAAAAAACCCTAAAACTCCAAAATCAATAAACCTAAACAATAAAACAAAAGTCCAAAAAAAAACAAATAAAACAGAAGCATATCTAGAAGTATCATTTTCAGGATTATGAGAAATAACAATAGCATAATCACCAGAAGCACGAGCAAGAACACCGCAATCACCAACATGATGTTCAACATTACAAACAACCACCAAAGCGAATTCTGCCACCATCGCCATTCACCATTTACCATTTTGCAACCAAAGCGAATGACAACCACCATTAGATCTGAAAAAGGAAAAAAATCAAAAAAAAATCATAAAAAAGAACACCTTTAAACTGAAACAAAAATTGAAATTGAAATCAAGATCTAAATAAAATAACATAAGACTGAGTTTTTCAAGGGTGAGGGGGAGGCATTTAGGGTTTTTCGAGGGTGAGGAGTAGGCATTTAGGGTTTTTCGAGGGTGTGGCCGTGAGGAGTTTAGGGTGAGGGGGAGGCGTTTAGGGTTGAAGATGAGGAGCAGCATGATGAAGATGAAGAGATTATGTTGAAGATGAGAGAGAAAGAAAGAGAATGAGGAGGGAGGATTTCGGAAGAGAGAGAGAGAGAAAGAGGAGTTAGGTTAAGATAAGGAGAGAATAAGGGATGAGTTGGTTATGCACTAGCGGTTTTCTTTTTAAAAAAATTAAATACTTTTTGATCCGGTCAAAACAACCGGAGCAAATAGCAGCAAATAGCTTTTTGCTCCGGTCTTAATTTTAACCCAAGCAAAAAGTGAACTTTTTCCCTCCAAAGACTTATTGCTCCGGATTTTTCTTTTACCCAAAAAACCGGAGCAAATGTGATGTAGCATATGTTGATTTTTCCACTAGTTAATAAGTGCATCAGCTTCATCCTCATCATTTTCCCTAAGTTCAGCTAATGCATCTTTAAAGTCAGCCTTGTTGTAACTCTTTACAATCTTCCAGAACATCATTTTTCATGTCCTCACCTCTAAACTTCTTGTGCCAGTTAGAAAAAATGTGCCTAGAACAATGTCTATGCTCACATTTTGGGAACACAATAGCCACAACATTAAGTATACTCTACAATGTAATGAAACACAAACAAAATCAACAAGATGCATCCATGAATGATGTTTGAAACACAACATAAATCACATAAAGCTACAGATACAGAAAACTAAGTATAGAAACAGAAAGCTAAGTACCTGATGTTCATCAGAAATAAAACAAATCGTGCACCCTCTTCAGCTGAAAGTAAGTCCCACAATTTTGCTAAGAAACCAGCCCCATGATTCATTATTCTCACCCTCCAAAACCCCCCACGCTATGGGATACATTTGGTCATTGCCATCCCTTCCAACAGCACACATTAAGGCACCAACAAGAAATGTTTTCAAAAAAAAATGCATCAATAGCAATTACCTTTCTACACCCACTAATCCACCCCTTCTTCACCCCCGCAAAATAGATGTAAAACCTTTGGAATATCACTGTGTTACTCTTTGATTTGTCAATTGTAATCATATCAATATCTTCAGCATGACCAGTAGCCTTCAAAGCAGCAATGTAACTCCCAACTTTGTTGTCGTGTTCTTTCATGGAACCATGTAGCAGCCAATGAGCTCTGTACTTCACTTTATAAGCAAAACTTCTCTTAACCATAACCTTGTAAGCCACCCTGATGCAATCAATGATCTCCTTAGCTGGCCAATGGGGTCTAGCTTTAAACACTTCTAACAGTTTCTTAGCCATCCATCCAGTTGTAAGTTGTGTGTTCCTCTCCATGTTCCTCACACAACTGTGTTCCCCCAACACTGTCTTCACAACAAAGCACCCTCTTCTAGTGTCCCAACTGCCATAAATCTTAAATGGACACCCATTTTGACAGTGTACACCTAGTCTTTGATTCCTTTTGGTGTTGCTAATCACAAAACCTACATTTCTTCCTTAAAAAACTACATACTTAGCAATTGCCTCTTTGAAATCAACCCTACTAGTAAACCTTTGACCTACTTTCCACTTGAAAGTTGCAAAGTTTGTGTTAATACCAACTAAATAACTTGCCTTAACTCTTCTTGACTCCCTGTTCTCCTCTTCCCCACTATCTGGTGGTGTATGGATCTCTTCCTCACTTTCACAATAATCACTTAGCACTCCATCACTAGCTTCATTAGCTGCAGAATTGTGTGGTACTTCCCTAACATTTTCCACAGCTTGTGTACTTAATTTTTCATTCTGAGCATCTTCTTCCAATTTCTTGGCCAACTCTATAACGTACTCATTCCATCCTCTAACTCTCTGCCTAGCTGTATGAAACTCTTCATCATTTGTTTCACAACCCTCTTCCAATTGCTTTTCTTCTAGTGTATCTTCTACTGTTTCCTCTAAATCAGCTATATCATCAACACAGTCACCCCTCCAACTGTTATCACTAGAATCATCAGATTCAGATTCTAAACCAGGATCAAAATCTTCATCTGAAGAGCTATCAGTCCCTGAGGGAGGAAGTAAATCCTGCCAAGGGATAGGACTCAAAGGCCTATGGTCCTCCCAATCATAATCTTGTGGCACATCACTGACATCAAATGGATGTTTGTTAGGGGGTTGATCTGTTTGAGGTGGTTCATCTATTTAAGGTGGTTCATTTGTTTGATGTGGCTGCTTTGTACTTGTGTGGTTTCAGTTGACATGTGGAGGGAAAATTAGTTTCAGTTGGGATTGGTTGTTTTTTAGTTTGAGAAGGTTGTTTAGGGTTGTCCTGAGTTGTGTTGAAGTAGTTTTCAATTGGCTGAGATGTCACAAAATCATTTCCTTGTAGAATGGAAAAGGTAAGATCATGGTTTACTTCAAATGCAAGTGATTCAGTAGAATGTTCAATGGGTAGTGTAATGACAAAAGCAACTGGAAGAGAGGATGAAGCTGGAACAGTGGAAGAAGGAGATTTTGATGCTTTTTTTTGTGATTGTTTACCAATTGAAGATGAAGAAGGCTTTCTCACAAGAAATTTTTTGGGCCTAGGGGATGATGGACATTTAGTGGGTGATATGAGCCGAGCTTAGTAGGTGATGCAGTGGGTAAGTTTGGACAGGTGGACTACCACTATGAACCACAAACAACTCAAGACCCCTACTTTGTACACACAACTCAGTCACTTTCCTCACTTCATCATCATCAAAAACCTTAACTAAACCCTCATCTAATGAGCAACAAGGAATACGATAATAAATTGCTTCAATGTTACTATAATTCCCATATTTAATAGCTAATTCATGTATGTAAAAACTACACAATTTATTTGGATCAATGTTAAAAGTCCTCCCCTCTCCACTAAAATAACGCATCTTCCTCCTATTATCTACACCAAAAAAAAAACCCCATGCCAAAACTTAAGACAAATTTCACCCTCCATCACACAGCAAAAAAACCAGCTTCAACAATAAACCTGATAAAACCAACATATAAACCATAGAACCAACAATCATTCTCACAGAAACAACATAAAGGAAACAATAAAAACCAACAACACTATGTTACAACTCAGAGCACCAATATAAAACAAACTTCAGAAAAACAACAACAAATATAATTCTACAATCACAACATCACACACACAACTTCAGAGAAATAACAACAACTACAAATAACATACAACCACAATTTAATTCATTTAATTGCGAAAAAACCAACAATTCAGTTCACACAACCTAAATTAACCCCAACCAATTAAACAATCAAACAACAAGCAAAACCCCATTTAATCGCATGCAATACACACATGGCCATTAAATAGTTCACTAACCTTGTTTGTTCACACTTCAAGCCTTCGCTTTTGATTTGAGAGATGTTGAATTTGGGGATTTCGTCGAAAGTTTTCTCAGTATTTTTGGAGTGTTGAGGAAGACAGAGAAGTTACAAAAAAAAGAGTGAAGTTAGATAGTGAAACAGTGAAAGTCAACCAACAAAACATTAAAAAATCGAAAAATTAAACAAAGAAAAAAAAGGAAAAGGAATAATAAAGGTAACAAGGTTACCGGTTTATTAAGTAGCCAGTGAAAAAGTCCGAATTTGGAGAATAGCTTACATAGTTGGGTCCAATTTTGAATAATCAAAAATCCAATCTTTAATTAGGTGACGACCCATAGTTAAGATTATTTTTGTGATTTTTCCTTTTTATTTTTATTTTACTATTCTGAAATGTGTGACAATTAAGAAGGTTGGGCTTGGTATTGATTTTAGGCAAATGGGTTAAGAAGCCCAATTGAAGAAGGTGAGTAGTCTTATAGTAAGACAGTCTTATTTTATAATTTGTACGAATATTATACCAAAAATAATTTTCACAGAATTAAACTTAAAAAAAAAAACAAAAAAAATAAGACGAGGAGATGAGAGCCTAATCTCTATTACTATTTAAATGTTGTTTTGATGTGAGGCCTCCAAAACCCTAATGGAGGTCTCTCATTAATTCAACAATTTTTATTTATTTTTTATTATTTTTTTTAACGGAAGTTACTTTACTTACGTCAAAAAATTACATTTTTGTTCGAATTATTTTCCCACGAAAAAGAAAAAAAATTAGAAATTAAATTTATGGATGCTGGATTGTCAATTTAACGGTAAAATATATTGATGAAAGTAAAAATCATATCTTTGCATCTTAATGTTGATTCATTGTTTAATTAAATGTTTTTAAAGATTAATTGCTGAAATGAATTAAAAAACTTATAATACAATTGTATTTGTTATATAATATATATATTAAGGTGGATGCCCATTATACTTATTATTGTATAATCTAGAATATTCTATATACTAAGGTTTACTGTACAAGAAACCCTACCCACTTTGTATATATATATGGTATTATAGTTGAATGAGATATACACATCTATTCTCCTAATACTCTCTACAAAGACTGTATTTTCTATAACACGTTATCAGCACGAAATTCTAATTGGGTTTTCTAGGATTGAATCAATCAATAATTCAATTCTCATGTATAACTATTTGAGATATTATTGTCAACTTTTGTCTATATACTTTAAAGTATGTTGCACATCTATGGTTTGATTTGTATTCAGTTATGTCTCATGTTACATGGCATTGAAGATACATTTTGGCCATATTATGTATATACAGTACATTGAGATAAATCTTGCCAATAATACTTGAATCACTACACCTGAAGTGTAGGTTGTATGATCGGTTCCAAAATAAATATGTAAAATATGGCAAGAAAGTGCAGTTGACACTATTGAAAGTGTAACGGTATATTAATGCCATAATGTTTGCCCCGGAAGTGGTATGGATATCTGAATTATAACAGATGGCCTATGATTTAAGAACTTAGATGTTATAATCGACTAATGGTACCAATGGGAAATGTATTCAGATATCATTGTAAAATAGCATGCAAATTACATCTTGAAAAATGTGATACCGGTATATGATGGAACCGAGGATTATATGCATATGCAAAAGTAGTACATTTGAGAATAGGGATCTAAAATAAAAGTCCACTTTTATGTCGACATATTGAGAATGATCAAAGCTTATCATGGACTTGAAGTCCAACTAAAGGTGAATAATGATGATCATCAAGGACCAGAAGTCCGATCATCAAGGACCAGAAGTCCAGCAATAGATTTTTGAAATTCACATTGTACAATGTTTTGCATTTTTTTAGACTTACATTTATGTGCATGTGTGAGTCGTAGATAAACGCATTATTCATTGCATGTGTCAATTAGTGATTAGATGCATCACTCATTATATACGTAGTATATGTTTTATGCTCAAAATCTTGTTCATATAAATTTCACATCTTATCATATTACATGTACTAAATTTATACAATAATTGTGATATACGTAAAATTTTGTCCATTATATAGTAAGTTGTGTTTACAATAGTATGAAAATTTATATTAAAAAATTTATACTCCAATGAGAATATATTTGTGATGAAATTATACATATGAAGGTATTTTAATAGCATGTTGTGAATTATGCATAAAAGTTTCAGAAGAACTTGTACAATACATATTCAAATATCTAGTGCTTCAAGTTCTATACGAAGTATTTTGAACACCTCAATGGATAATGGTGACATTATTATCAAACTCCTGAAGAGTTTAAGACTAAATTAACAACACTCAACCTGAAGTTTGAGTATGTGAGTGATAATCAGAATCTTATGTTCATTTCAGAACTTCATATTATAAGGATAATCCTTTTATGGTCCAGAAGAACCATAAACAAATAAGAATTACTTAAATGTAATTACTAATTTACATAAGATTAGACAATGATGTTGATAATATCACAAGTTGCCATAAATTATGATCAATATGTAATTATCAACAGCTACTTTATATAGCTTCCAGAAGAAAGTATAAGTTTAATATTTATGGCAACTTGACAAATCTGTAGTAATGATAAACACAATGTAAGTATTATTTTCAAGAGTACGGAGGAATGAATATATCTTATGTTGGAGATTGAAGTCCAATCAGGAAGGATCAACTACCAAGGAGTTGAATTTTATTCCTGCGAAGCTACTACCAAAGACGTTGAGTTTATTATTTTAAAAGATCTCAAATTATGCATTCATTAGGGGGAGAAAATACGCGTTGCACTCTTTTTCCCTTAACCATGGTTTTGTCCCATATTGGGTTTTTCAGGTAAGGTTTTTAATGAGGCAACATATTAAAGCGTATTACGAAAGTGATGTACTCTTTTTCCTTCACTAGGTTTTTTGTTCCCACAGGGTTTTTCTTAGTTGAAGTTTTTAACGAGACACACTATTCGATAATGGTCATCCAAGGGGGAGTGTTATATAATATATATATTAAGGTGGATGCCCATTATACTTATTATTGTATAATCTAGAATATTCTATATACTAGGGTTTACTGTACAAGAAACCTTACCCACTTTGTATATATATATATGGTATTATAGTTGAATGAGATATACACATCTATTCTCCTAATACTCTCTACAAAGACTGTATTTTCTATAACAGTATTTGACTATTTTTCAAATTATTGTGATAACATTGTAATTGTAAATTCGTAACACCAATTTATTTATGCATTCTATTAATTTTCTATGTACATTTTATTATGCCATATACAAATAAATCCTACAATTTACCTTAGCTATATTGAATCATCCCATTATAATAAGCCGGTGCGGTTGCTGGAGTTCACTCTAATTTACATCAAATCATCAATCAATTCATTCGGTCAACCCTCTTTTTAACGAACCAATTTCACAGCCACGCACGAAACGAAGAAGAGAGGCTAAACAAAATAACGAAGAAAAAAAAAAAAAAACTGTCGAAAGCAAAAGTTATTTAGAGCGAGAAAGATCAAATCAAAAATTCAAACTTGTAATTTTCCCGGCAATCACCGACTAACAAACACAGAGCCAAAATCATTCTTCAATCTCCAAACTTCAAATTAGTCAATTCGAATTTCAATCTCCTGTATGTAAGTAATTTTCCCCAATTCTAGGGTTTTCAATTTCACAATTTCAACTGAAAAAAAACAATTCTGATTTTCAGTGTAAAATCATTGAGTATTTCTGTGATTAAAGATTATGAAGCGAAAGCGCGGGCATAAGAAGAAGGGGAAGAACAAGAAGCAAGCGTTGCAATTACCTGCAGTAGCGGCGGAAGCGTCGAATAATGAGGTTGAGAGTGGGGGGGATGAGAATTCAGATGATGAGAATTCGGAGAATGAGGATGGAAATGGAAATGTAGGAGACGAGTCGAAAGCGACTGCAAAGGTGATGAAAGTGGCAACAAAGGAAGTGGTTAAGGAGGTGGAGGTGATTCCCCCAGTAGTGAGGCCACCTCCAACTGTTGTTTATGGGAGGGTGAAGTTGAAATTGAAAGGGATGCAGAAACCGCCGGTGGAGAATAAGGTTGTCGGTTCGGGCGAGGTTAAAAATCAGAGTGATGTTGGGAGGAGTGACCAGGAAGTTGTTGATAAGAAAGGAGCTGGTGGTGGTGTGGTTGATGATGATGAAAAGGTGGTAGGTAGCGGGAAGGAGTGTGGGGCTGGGGGTGATAAGGTTATTTCGTCGAGGGGTTCGAGTGGAGAAGGTGGGAAAGAGGGTGGTGGTAGTGGGAAAGAGTGTGGAGCTGGGGGTGTTAAGGTTGTTTTGTCTAGGGGTTCGAGTGGAGAAGGTGGGAAAGAGGGTGGTGGTGGGGTAATGCCGGAGGAGGAGACGAAGGGTGGGGAGGGTGTGGGTAAGTTGGTGTCACAAGAAGGTGGGAAAGAGGTGGTGGATGGTAATAGGAAGTTTGGAGGTATTAAGTTTTTTTCGTCGAAAAAATCGAGTCAAGGAGGTAAAGGGCGAGGTGGTATTGGTAGTGGGTTTTCGCTGGAGGGGAAGAGAACTGAGGAGAGTGAAGTGAAGTTTCTGCCACGAGAAGCTGAGTGTGATAAGCAGGAGTTGGTGGATAGTAGTAGAAAATCTGGGGGCATTAAGATTGTTTCGTCGAAGAATTCAAGTCTTTCTGGTGGTAAGGAGATTGCTGGTAGTGGTAGTGGGGTGTCACCGGAGGAGGAGAAGAGGACTGAGGAGTGTGAGGCTAAGTTGCGGCCACGAGAAGCTGATGATAATAAGCTGGAGTTAGTGGATAGTGGTAGAAAGTCTGCAGGTATTAAGATTGTTTCGTCGAAAAATTCTAGTCCTGAAGGTGGTAAAGGGAGTAGTGGTCATGGTAGTGGGGTGTTGCTGCAGGGGGAGAAGAAGACTGAGGCGAATGATGCTAAGTCTAGTAAGAAAGAAATGGAGGATAGTAGTAAAAAATCTGGGGGTATTAAGATTGTTTCGTTGAAAAATTCGAGCCCTGTAAGTGGTAAGGAGAGTGATGGTAGTGGTTTGTCACCGCAGGAAAAGAGTATTGAGGAGAATGAAACTAAGCATAATAAGCAAGAGTTGGAGGATGGTAGTAAAAAAACTGGGGGTATCAAGACTGTTTCTTCAATAAATTTGAGTCCTTCCGATGGTAAAGAAAGTGTTGGTAATGTGTTGTCGCAGGAGGAGAAGAAGACTGAGGAAAGTGAAGCTAAGTGTAATAAGCAAGAGTTGGAGGATGGTAGTAAAAAATCAGGGGGTATTAAGATTGTTTCATCGAAAAATTCGGGTTCTTTGGGTGCTAATGGGTTGTCCCCTAAGGAGAAGAAGATGGAGGAGAATGAAACTAAGCTGCCACCACAAGAAGCTAATTATAATAAGCAAGAGTTAGAGGAAAGTAGTAAAAAATCTGGGGGTATTAAGATTGTTTCTTCAAGAAATTCGAGTCCTTCTGGTGGTAAAGATAGCGGTGGTGATGAGTTGTCGCCAGAGCAGAAGAAAAATGTGGAGAGTGAACCCAAGACTCTGCCAAGAGAAGCTAAGTATAATAAGCAAGAGTTGGAGGCTTCTTTGGAGGTATAAATTGATACTGGTGAATGATTTGAGTTGTAGAATGTAGAGAATTTGGGTTTTTCTAATGGTTTTATCTATTTGATTATCTAGTATTTGACAATTTGGTGGTTGTTTTTATTAGGTTTTGCAGAAAATTATGAAGATGGATGCTGCTGAACCTTTTAATGTGCCAGTGGATCCTATTAAGCTAGGAATTCCTGTAAGTGCGATGGAATTAGCTTTGTTGTTCCCCCTCTAATCGTTGCTGTAATGCTTAAATTTCTGGTAGTATATAAATTGGGCAGTACAATAGTAAACTTAATATCAGGGTGAACTTGAGTATTTCATTTGTCGGACTTGGGTGCATTAAGTCAATGACGATCTCAGTTAGGCAAGGGTATTATTTCTCCTTTTCACCTGTTGCATGACTTGCTGATTAGGGGTTGATGTAGTGTTGATGATGGATTAGGATTACTAAAATCCTTTTAACTGTTTAAGTCTTACACATTTAAGTATAGGTGTTCTAGTACAACATCATTCTTTGATCTCATACTAAAGGAATTAGTTAATTACCCCGGGTGCTTCTAATGATGTCAATACAACTTTTGTTGGGTACAGTTAACCTGCTAAAGTCCAATTATTCACAGTTTTCCTATGAGCACATTGTGTAATCTTATTATTCTGGAGTGTGTGTATGTTGTGATTTGTTATAAATTTTTCCGTAATAGGATTACTTTGATGTCATTGATACGCCAATGGATTTTGGCACCATTTGCAAAAATCTTGAAAGTGGAAACAAGTACATGGATTCTGAGGATGTCTACAAGGATGTGCAATACGTGTGGGATAATTGCTACAAGTATAACAATAAAGGTGATTATATTGTTGACCTTATGAAGCGGGTTAAAAAGAACTTTATGAAGTATTGGGTAGCAGCTGGGCTGTATAATGAGCAAAGCAAGAATATAAAAGGTGAGCAAAAAATGTTTTGTCTTCTGTTTAATGGGGTAGCCTTTTGGTTCATGTAGCTGACCCAACTTGTGGGATCAAGGCTTTGATTGGTTATGATTTCCATGTTGCACGACTCCGTGATGTGTTTCTAGAATGTATGCCTTATTGAATTACATCCAATCAAACTTTTGTTTGATGGATTTTTTAAATTGTAAGATTTGGACTTGGATTTTCCTCTTTCAGATTTGGATCAGTCCTTTACCTTCATATCATGCATTCATGTCTGGCTAGATTTGATCTGTATTGCCATCCCAATTCCCAACTCTCAAGCATGGATGGGAATGCTTGTTCCTCAAAATTGTAGGACCCTAGAACGTAGGGATTTACCAAATTGATGACTGATTTTGTGCCGTTTTTGATGTTTTGCCTGGTTCCTATGCATCAACTGAATATTAAAAGACCAACTTATAATTTACCCCTATTTTGAATTGGTAGATATGAGGTGAGTTTAGTTATGTAACCCACAATTAAAGTGAATAATTATTTTGAGTTCAACATATAGAATAGTATGCGAAGAACAATTAAAGTTTCTTTTTTCATTGACATCAATTGTGAAGAGGTAAAAAAGCTGAAAAGCCTGAAATATGATTTGGAGATCTGCTATTTGCAATTAAAGATGATTGATGATCATTTAGCTGCTTCATATTTTAAGTTGAGAAATATATTTGATGCAAAGTGTGAATCAGGTGGACTTTTTTACACGAGCTTCTTAGGTGACTAACCACTATACTAGCAAGATTTTGTCTTGTGTAATTTGAATATGAAAGGCTTCATTGCTGACCTCTAGATTTCCCTCATAATTTTCAACACTCAATTTCCCATTGAGCATTCTATTAGATTTTGTTTTGCCCAAATTAAATATAGTATTGCCGTTGAGTGCCAGAGTATAGAAAGTCCACGAATGGTCTAATTACACAAGTAAGTTTTTATTTTGTTTCTCAGTCTCCTTGGGTCTTTACGCAGGACCCTCTGCTGTGACATCGCCCAATTTTTTGTTCTTTTATTATAGCTTCTTTTCCATTGCATTTTGGGGTTCGTCTAATGGTGCATCCTTTATAGCTCCTCAACTGCCAATTCTCTTGTGCATGATTTCTTTCATGCCATTGTGAATTTACTTTCTCTAATCAGTGGTTCCATAATTCCGTTCTTTTCTCTCTTGCTCGACTTTGTGTTATAGCTGTAGTTCATTGATGTGTGTCATGGGCTCTTGATTAGGTGAGGAAAGCAGTCCCTTGGATGAGCCAACAACTTCAGGTCAAGGAAAAAAGCTTAAAAAAGGAAAAGGGTATGTTTCTACTTTCGAGAGCCTGGGATTTACTGAGGTCCAGCTTATTTTAATCACATATGTTGCTTCTGAAATCTTTGTTGTTGAATAATAATAATGTTTTGTGATTAACCGGCTGTGGTAAGTAATACTGGAAGAATAATTGCAATGGACTTGTTTGAAAATAGCATGGCTAAGACATTATAAGCCTTAATCGATCTATACATCTCAAAGATATTATTGATGTAGCAAACTAAATAGATATAAGTTGTGTTGAACACATGCAGAATCAAACGTCACAAGGATGATTGTCTTTGTGCTATATGCATTATGAAGCGCCGTAGACGGGAGCGCGAGGCACGTGAGGCACAAGCGGCCCGTGAAGCTGGAAGTCAAGCTGCTTCACCTCATGTAAAAGTTTCCAAGTTTAGGCTGTCTGAAGAATACAAGCAAGAGGTTTGTTATCTATTTTTGATTATACATACTGAAGATGACTGACTTAATCTCTTTCACTTAAAAGTGCAAGCTAAAGCAGTGTTACATGTGCATAATATTTGAAGTCTGTTAATTTATTTTGTTAAATTTACAAGAATAATCTTAATTTTGGCTGCTCTGCTCATCTTGGTCCCAACTTTTTATTAAATAATTATAGTCCAAACTGTTATGCATATGCTCATTTTGATCTAGCTAATTGCTAGCCTACTATAATGGCAGTAAAGACTGTAATCCTTGCTATGTTCTTTCTTTTTATTTTATTTTATATTTTTTATTTTTATAGGATTATCAAAAAGCTTTTGTTTTTCCTCACACTTTTTTCCTCCTTTCTACAACCCAACAACCACCCCCTTTTTCTCATCTATATGACATCAATCAAACTCAATGGAAATTCATCTCGTGCTACCCTTAACCCGCATAAGTACACATTAGCTTCCACCCCACGCCATATTAGCAGCACCGTACAATAAAGAAAGTTTTGGTGGTAGAAATTTGCCATTAAAGCTCTAGAGTTTAGATCCAGAGCTTTCATGGCTAATTTTGACCATTTATACATCATGAGCAATGGTTATGTGATTATGTGTGGTATGTGTTAATCCTCTTATTTGTATCTTTGCTCCGTCTCATATCTCAAGATTATTGGTGGGTGACAGGGTGAGCATACCCCTCATGGTGAATTTGGTTCTAATTGATTGTGTGAGTGAATTTTTGACCAATGTTTGTGTAGTTGTGGTTTGATGTGCAAATTTCGAGGTGGATTAAATTGGGAATATAGTGGAGTAGCGGGGCTATGACATGTTGAAAGAGAGGTAAAAAATGGTGGTGTTTTTGTTGTGGTTGTAGCCGCGTAGGTGTAGGTTTGGTTTACTTAGGTGAATTTGGTTGTGGTGTTTGGGTTGGGTGGATTTGGTTTTACGAACATACTTTATTAGGTGGGTTTGGGTTGATCTTGTTCAGGTCATTGGTTGTGTTGTGGTCATTGGGTTTTCTTGAGTGTGGTGTTGGGTCAATGACTCTGTGGTGGTGTGGTAGACAATGGTGGGTGGTGGTGTGGTGGACAGTGGTAGGTGGTTATGAACTAAAATTAATTAGGAAAAATTCATGTAAATAATCTCAACTATTGAGTTCCTTCTCAATTTAATCCTAATTACACTTTAAATGAAACTAATTTAACTGTTGGAGAGTATTTTCTTGTATTAATCTATGTGTTATGTTTGCGTTCTAAGTAGAATTTCACCACTCACTTCCTCCACCACAAAAACAGTTTCTACCCTTCTTTGGCAGCACACCCACTTCCACCCTCCTTCTGCCGTTAACAACCTTTAGGGGCCGTTTGGTGGGGGTATTTATCTAAGGGAAAGGGAATGAATTGGGCTCATTCCCTTTCATGTCGTTTGTTTGCCTGTTTTTCAGTCCCTTTCCCCACTTTTCCTTAATCCCGTTACCAGTTTACCCCATTCTAACACTTTACTTTTCCCTATCCTCCCCCTATCTTTTCTATTCCCTTTCCCCACCTTCCACCCAACCACCACACAACCATCCAACCTTATCCCCAACCACCACACAACCACCCAATCTTATCCCTAACTACCTTCCATCCACCCAACCACCACCCCAGCTGCCCTCTATCCCCCCAAAACAACCACCCTCTACACCCCTTTCCACACCCTCTAAACAACCGAAAAAACCCTCTACACCACCCGAAACCACCCTCTACAACCCTTCCCCCACTCTCTACAACCCCTACACACCCAAAACTACCCGTGACATCCCCAAAAACCACCCTCTACCAGAGGCGGACCCAGGTTTTCGAAGATGGGTATGCACTGCAAAATTGCACAAACTTGTGGATCACCGAACGGTTACAATTAAATAAATTAACAACACAAAGGATAATGTCATACATTTGTAAAACTGAGTTTCTCTTCATTCTAACTTCTAAGAATTACACACACAAAATCACAATAAGAATATATATCTATAGCTACTACACCAAAATACCAATTACATGAAAATAGCATAAAAAACTTGTAAAATTATGAGGAAAATAACCTGCATTAGACCAATTACGTTTAACTAATTATATTAACACCAAATCACAATTACAGGAAATTAGCATTAAAAAACCGCATTATTAATATAAAATGAAAAAAAAAAAATCTGAAAATAGCATAACAAAAAACTTCAGTTAATTGCTGCAGCCTGCAAGAAGCCTGCAAATCAGCACGACAACACCGCGTTAACGCCCCTGAATCGGCCGCGTCCGCCGAAATCATGCGCTCTTGTACGGCTTCATTGCCACGAGTAGAGAATAGCAGAACCGCCCTTGCTTCAGACCAGAAATGGAGATTGTCAAGAGAGATTTGGGATATTGAGAAAGGAGATTTGGGATTTTTGAATTTTTAGGGATTTAGATTTGAGATGAAAATGGAGAAAAGAAAAGTGGAGAGAGAAAAGGTGATTATGAGAGATTGGAATTGAGGAAATGATTCCTCTTTTTCCCTTTGCTTCCCCTCTCAAGCGTGATTATTTGACAGCTTTTTAACTTTTTCTTTTTTTCTTTTTTCTTTTAAATGAAGCTGATTTTTGTTTTTTTACAAGGGTATGCACGTGCATAGGTGTGCACATGCATAGCTCCGCCCTTGCCCTCTACCCTCTACCCCTGAAAACACCCGCATCACCCCCAAAAACCACCCTCCACCTCTGGAACCGCCCTCTACTTTTGAAACCACCCTCTACCTTTGAAACCACCATACAACTCACTTACCACCCAAACACCCTCTAGTAAACCCTAAAAGAACCAACCACACCTGAAACAACCTAGATCTAAAGCGAAGGGGAGGAGAGGGGCAGGAGCGGCACAGGGGAGTGGAGTGCAGGGGAGGCAAAAGTGGCACGACGGTGTTAAGGATTGTTGGTGATGGCGGCGGTGTTAATAGTTGATAGGAAAGTGTTTCTCTTTCTTCTTCTTCTTCTTTTTTTTTTTTTTTTTTTTTTTTTAACCTATCCTTCATTAAGGAAAATTGTTTCATTCCTCTTAAAACCCATTGATCCTCTATGACCTTCCCTTCCCCCTTTGGAACCAAGTAGTCCCTTGATCTTTCTCTCTTCATCTCATTTCCTTCCAAGACATGAAATTCCTCTATAGCATTTCCACTTTCCTTCCCTCCACCTCTCCGTAGTTCTGCTTTTCGGCCCATTGTCTTCTCTTGGGGGAGCGTGTATCCGGTCTTCTTATCTCGTAGCTACCTGACGTCTAAGACCTATACTAACTCTGGTCGACCCGCCCTCCTTCAATGAGTCCGTGGCTTATCTTTTCTTTTTGCCACGAACTCCCTCCCCCTTCTCAAGGATTCTTTTCGGCTAGGCCGCTGTAAAATCAATACTCCCTCATTAATAACCTCCATTTCATATCCTTACATCCTCTAATACCACCTCTTCCTCTCTCCTTCCTCCACACACTACCTCCTTCCATACTCCATCTTATTAAGCATTAGTTCCCACACTTTGGGTTCTCACCCTCCCTTTCGCTTTTTTCCCTCTCACCCTTATATGTGGTTTCTATGCTTCTCGCTTTTTTCTTTTCTCCTATTTTATATCTAATGTTGCTGCCCTGAGTCCTTAGTGCTTTTCCGTCTGTAGTTGTTCTTTCTTTTTTGTGTTTGTTCTGATTGTTTCTTCCTAGGTTTTTGTTCATGGTGTTATATGGTTTTGTTGCTTTTTTTAAGGATGATGATAGTGTTTTTGAAGGTTGTTTCGTGGTATATTTTAATGGATTTGTGTTCTAGTGCTTGGATATGGGGTTTTGGGTTTGAGTTGATGGGGTGAAGGGTGATTATCAGATTGTTGATTTATTCCACTGTAATATGTATTTAGTTGATGGGTGTGTTGTGTTGATGTTGATATAATGTTGATTTTAATGATGATGATGATGACGACATGGTCAGATTGTGGTGATGGGGTCATGGGGTTGGGGAAGTTAGTGATGGTGGGAATGGTGATAGTAATAGTGGTGAATTGGTGATGCTAGAAATGAGGATTTAGTGTTATTGTTGATGGTAGTGGTTTGATTTTTATGGTAGTTTGTTGTTGTGTTATGTGAGTTTTGTTGATGTTGTTTTATGTTGTTCTTTTTTTTGCGAGAGTGCCGCAAAAGGGTTGTGCGCCTAAAAAAAAAATAAAACCCTAGAGACGCGCTTTACAGTCGCTTCTTGTGCGCCTCACCGCCTAGGCGCGCCTTTCAGGCCTCCCTGTGCTGTACATTCTGAAGGCCCAATACGGCGCCTTTGGTGCGCCTTGCAAAAGTAAGTTTAATGGTGATGATATCGATAATGAGGGTGTTTGTGTGTTGTGTTGCCAACAATGCGGATCTATGGGGTTGATGTCAACAATGGCTATTATTGGTGTTGGAGATTGATGCTAGAGGATGTGAATTGTTGATGGTAACGATGAAGAAATGGATGGTAATAAGTGCTAATAATGATGGGGGTGGCTGGAAGGGGTATAATAAACATAACATCTTAGGACTAATACCAATAAAACACCCCCAATACGTTATGTTTAGTCTGGTTTGTCAGTGTTAAAATTGGTTGGGATGAAATTGGTTGGGATTAAAACCATAGCACACCCAATAATCCAAACTAATGAAGAAAAGTTATTTATGTAATTCAATTGCAATTACATCCTTAAAAATCCAAAATAGATCTCACCGTAGGAATGTAAATCATGAATAATCTGCTAGGACGCGCCGCTTACTACAATGTCGTACACGATACTAATCAAGGTGTGGTCAAGCACGAAGTCCCAGACCTTAAAGTGGAAC
This sequence comes from Suaeda aralocaspica, assembly GCA_016808085.1. Taxonomy (NCBI): domain Eukaryota; kingdom Viridiplantae; phylum Streptophyta; class Magnoliopsida; order Caryophyllales; family Amaranthaceae; genus Suaeda; species Suaeda aralocaspica. Next base: position 22,195 of record PYUH01000196.1, read on the forward strand.
GTACGACTGCTAATACACGGAGGAGGATGCGATAGCCTATTGAAAGATTAAAATTCATCAACCCTTGCACGTCAATTAGTGGACGAGTAAAGATGCCATGGTACTCCAAATTTTATGTATTCTCGCGCTACGTCCGGTGGCCGTGCCCAACGCTCCATTAATGAATATATACATATACAGCTTCCAGTGAGTGTTGTTCCGTTACGAGACTTAACAGGGCTTGTTGAATGCGGTGCTTTCTCTTACTCAGTGCACGCGCTGCAACTTCCTAGGCCATGTGGTAACTAATACGTTACTATGCCCTCGGCCAGGGTGCTGTTAGGCTTGTCGTCCCGAAG
>PYUH01000196.1:31668-84161 GCA_016808085.1 Suaeda aralocaspica
GGGGGGGGGGGGGGGGAGTGGGAAAGTGTTAGAATGGGGGAATGGCAAAATGGCTTAAAAACACCTTCAAAGGGTATGGAGGCGGTTGAATGACTTGAATCACATTCCCTTTGATTAATACCCCCAACCAAACGGCCCCTAAAAACTTTACCAATGCTGAAAACAGTACCCACATTAGGGATAAAAGGGGTGCATTTACCAAAGAAAGTGGTACATGTGAAAAAAAAAGTTACTTTTATGTTAATAGGGTTATCAAATAACCTATGTAGGAGTTGTTCCTAAATCTAATGCAATTGCATAATGCTCTGCAATTGAGCTAATAAATATTAGGTGTGATGAACGATTGTTAGTCTAAATTTACTAAGGGGAGATCAGATAAAGGAAAAAGGATGCATTATAAGAGGAATGGATAGATATTGAAACAGCAAGTACAAATTGAATGGATGTATTCAAAAATAACCACTGGCAAAACTTAGATGTCACTAATACAAAGCCAATGAACTGACCAATGTTTTCTCGCATTTCTCACCAGCAAAACCTCACAACATCAGCAGAGCAGCAATCTTGCACAAGTTCATTCACATTTCAAAACCACCACTTTTGAGTAACAGCACTAAAAGTGATACATTTTGAACAAAAATGCTACATTAATTATAGCATGTAGTAGAATAACATTTAGAATGGAAAGATTCAAGAAACCACTATCTCAAACAACCTGTGCAAAATATGAATCATCATCATACAATTTAGTTAAATATTCTCACAAAAAATGTCAGGAGCATTGAGTTTAAATTAATATTAAGAAGTACATTAAGATCCTGTCCTGATTAACAAAAACTATCAACAATTCTATATAAACAAAAATATCAGGAGCATTGATATTAAAATTATAGTAATCACTATCAAAATCATCATCAAAACCAAGATATAAAGTAATTGAACATATATATATTATGATGAATGTACATGAAGCCATTTTTGTCTGATTATTTGGGTGAATATGGATGTTGGCTTAAGAGTTGTGACTTGTATTGGATGTGTTTAGTATATAAACTTGTGAAGGCAAATCATTGGACTTATTATATCATCTCCTTTTACATTTGAGTGTTTGATCACCTTGTATTTTGGCTGCTTCAGGATAATTTACGCACTGAAAGTCCTGCAGCGGATACCTCATCGTATATGGAAACTTCTCCTTACGGCTATGTGGATGTGGAAATGGAAGATGGAGAGGTGAGGCCTGATGCAACTTCATCTCATTACGATAATGAGCAGAAGTTCGAAGCTGATAGAACTGAGTTGCATGATAAATCTGAAAGATCTGGGGATATTTCAGAGAAATCGGTACAAAGTGATAAAGGTGATGCTGAGTTACATTCACATATTGAAGCAAAAGCCCAAGATGATTCAGGAAATAGAATGAGGATTGATCCTCAGAATCCATCTTTGCTAGTAGCAGAAGGGCAAGCTGCAGGATACTTCCATAAGAGAAATGAGGTATTGAGCTGTTTATGATTGAATTTGCCACTTATCCCCCCTGCATGCTGTCTGTTGATTGTTCTTGCATGTTTCTCCTTTTGAGAATTACCTAAATAAATTTGGTCTAGTAGTAAAAAACTGTTTAATTTATGATTAATTTACCAAGACTACTAATTAGTGTGATCACCTCTGCTGTGTGTGATTGTAATGAACTAATGAACTTGTGATCCCGTACTATGGGTGTCATTTACTCACACGGACATGAAGTTAAACATGACCATTTAAAAAACGTCCTTAGCTTATTAAGGAAATTTAACCGTAGGCTACGCATGGTAAGTTAGTCTTGTGATTTGGCACTTGCTGTATGTTTTCAAAAGTGACATTAAGGTATTGTTGCAGCTGCTGGAGCTGGAGAAGAAACGTCAGAAGTTAAGAATGTTAGAGACTTTCCGTGATCTTGAAAACCCTATGCTTTTAGATTTATGTGGAACATTATTTCCAAACAATCCCCAATCTGTTTGGAGTGGAGGCAACTCACTGGTTCGATGCAAAAAATCATGTCACAGAAGAGACATTCATGAGGCTGTTGCCTCTTTGGTGAATCATCCCTGTAAATCTTCTTCCTCTCTTAAGTAAATTTCTTTCTTCTTGATAACAATTTTTAGCAATACATTAGAGTTTGAAGAATCCAATCCAGAGATTTAGTGGGAATATGATGGCACAAATACCTTACATTTCAATTTCACCGGAACAAATGTTGGAGAGTATGGAGATTTTTGGACATCAACTCAGCAAGCATCTTGAGCGGGGGATATTGTTTTATGATCTAAATTTGTTTGATATTGATCAAGATCACATTAATTTCTTCACCAAGTGAATAGTTAGTGAACAACTTAACATGGATGAGAATGTATTGACATGTAAGATTGTGCAAAGTAAAATTTATGTAATACATTATACATAGGCATTTCTCATTGCCCTTGATTTCAATAATCTCTGCACTCAATCAATGTAGGGGCATTTTATGAGCTACTACCTCGAAAGAGAGAATTTTCTCATAGTTTTATTTATATATTATTTAATTTAAGGATAGTGATGAGATTGATCTCAATATTTTCTAGAATTTGGAAGGGAAGCTCAAACCAAATGGACTACTGTTCACACTCATTTTTGTTTCTTTAGTAGCGTTGTGGTTGTGAAAGATAAATATTTCTTCGGCATGTTAGAGTTTTTAAATCTTTGATTAAATAAGTAATTAATTAACTTAATCATAATTTTTCATTTTATCCCTCTCCAAATTTTTTGAATACTCATAATAAAAAAAATCATTTAAATAATCGTGTTGTTTATTTTTCATCTTTAACAATCAATTTTGTTGGTTGTGACAAGTTTTTGAAAATAGACATCTACAACTAAGGCTCGTTTGTAAAACTTTATAAATCAGCGCCAAGTAACGATATTCACCCAAAAATCGTTAACTCATGTAGAATGACCTTTATACCTTCAATCAAAACCATTTAACACAGCTAGCACTATTGCCATCCTTTTACAATATCACCATCATAGCCACCCCATCAACCTAATTTCTCTGGTTTTGAAACTATCACCACCACTCACAATCACAAAGTCACCCAATCAGCCGAAAACCCACCCAAAATTAAGAAACCCAACCTTGAACCACCCACCCATAGGCATGAAACACCCATCCAGCCGCAAATTTATCTACCCACAGCCATGAAACCTACCTGCCAACCAAGCCACAAGCACAAATACACACACTCCCAGCCACAAGCACGAAACCCACCCACCCATAACCACGAAAACCCACTAACCGAGCTACAACCATGAAACCCACCCAAACATAACCATCAAAAATTTCCCACCCAGTCACAACCACGAAACCCACCCCCCATAACCACAAAACTCAACCACCTAACCAAATTCGTCTCAAATTAACCCCTTTGTAGTCGAAATGATCGAAAATTCAAAGCCTAACATTTCTTGGATTTTTTTACTCAAAATTGGGCCATGGTTTGCTACGTAGTGGTGGTGATTTCATGTTAGGGGTAAAGTGCAGTGGTGGTAGGGGTGGTAGTGAAGGAGGAGTGCCTAGTTGCTAAAATTTTATGTTTTTTGGGTTATCTAAAATGGCAATTTGTGTAAATATTGCAAACTTTTGCACATTTTTAAATATAAGATAGGTAGTGGTCCCAAGTGTTGCAACAATATCCGTTTTTACTTATTGTTGCTGTAGACATGTGGATTCCTTCATTAATCTCACTCTGACAACAATAATAACATCCCCGATTTCCCCAAATCTTCCACTTCTATAACGAAAAAACTCAGCTCCCCTGTAACGAAAAAACTCAGCTCCCTGTCACTGGAGTTCCTCATCGACGCACGTCCTTTTACTGACTGTATATTCAGCAACTATTAACATAAGTTCGAGCTTTGCAGGTATTTTAATTCATTTTCATTTAGTTATGAGTTAGGGTTTTTTGTCAATTTGAGACATTTATAATTTAGTGAATTCAATTTTTCTATATGTTGTTAAGCGATTTGGATAATGTGGATTTCAATTGTAGTTAGATGTGGTAATTCAATTGAAATTGCAGTCTTATAAAGTGAATTATTGTGATATGTTGAATTATTTCAAGTTTTTCATAATTTCATTCATTTTCATTTAGTTATGAGTTTGGGTTTTTTTGTCAACTTGAGACACTTATAATTTAGTGAATTCAATTTTTCAATATGTTGTTAAGCGATTTGGAAAATGTGGATTTCAATTGTAGTTAGATGTGGAAATTCAGTTGAAATTGAAGTCTTATAAATTGAATTATTGTGATATGTTGATGTAATAAGGGATGTGTAGTGAGGTAACTCATACAGGTCAAGTGGATGTTAGCGTAGGGTGTTTGGAGCATTTAAATGTTGAAGTTGAGAGGGAAGATGTGGGGGTAGAAAATGGGATGGTAGAAGATGATGAAGACAACAATCAGTACATTGGTGAAGGTGAGTGATGATATGGCTGGAGGGGATGAGGGAAGTGACGGACGCTTGGGGGAAATTATGGGTACCACAATGGATGATAAAGTAGAACCCCCAAAAGTTGATCAAGTCTTTGACAATTGGTTACAATTGGAAGGGGAGTTGTGGAAATATGCTAAGGGAATAGGGTTTAAATGGTCTAGGTTTCAAGGTGCGAATTAGAAAGATAAGACACATAGGATAGCTATGACATGGAGGTGCCACTGTTGGGGTGATCCTGATATGAAGTCTAAGCGGTTGGAGCAAAAAAAGTGTCGTCAAATGGAAATAGTTGGCCCGAATGTTGTTGACGAGGGGATTGTTAGAAAACGTAGTTCAATTAAGTGCCATTGTCCGGTTAAGGTGTATGCAAGTATGAACAAAAGTAAGGAATGGGTAATTAGGAGTTTAATTCTTGAACATGCCGGCCAAAGTCCAAACCCAAAGGATTGTAAATGGGTGAAACAGTATAGGATGCAAAGTTTTCATGCCAATGTTCGGCGATGTTTGTTGAATGACACTAGTGCTGGAATATCAATCCCTAAGGTGTACGATTGCCTAAGTTGAGAGAGAGGCGGAGTAGAAAATATGCCTATGACCGAGAAGGATATGTGGCATGCTGTGGACAAAGAAAGGAAGCTTCGAATGGAGGGTGGAGATGCAGAAGCACTTATGTCGTATTTTGAGAGGATGTAACGTGAAAACAAAATCTTCTACCATGCTCATAGATTGCATGAAGATGGGGTGTTAAAGGATGTAATTTGGGTTGATGGGCGGAGCCAACTTGCATATGAGTAATTTGGGGATGTAGTTTGTTTCGATACGACATACCTGACTAATGACTACGACTTGCCGTTTGCGAATTTCGTGGGGGTTAACCACCATGGCCAGTCGGTGTTGCTTGGTTGTGCTCTTATTTCATCTGAGGACTGTGACACGTTTCATTGGGTGTTCTCATAGTGGCTATTGTGTATGAAAGGAAATGCACCGATTGGGATTCAAAGTGATCAAGCTACTGCAATGCGAAGGCCTCTTGAGGAATTGATGCCTAATACACGTCATCGTTGGTGCATTTGGCACATACTAAACAATTAAGTTGCCCCATAAATTTCGGGGCGACAAAAGGTAATTTCTTCTTTACCAACATGTGTTCGTTCTAAAACATTTATGTATAATGAATGTGTTTGTGTTCTTACATGCACAAATATGTTCATAGTCATGTGTTATATGTGATCATGTATATATGCATGTGAAGTTCATGTTTCAAAGAATCTCCACTACTTTTGTTCTATGTTTAATTCTTTTTGAAATAGAAGCTTTCCAAAGTTAATTGTTATTACCAGTTGATGTTTACCTATCTTAATAAACTACATATACGAATGAAGTTTTTTTTGTTATTGTTGAATTCCTTTTCCTGTTTGGGAATATTACCATTGAACATGTGTATACAGTCAGAAACTATATATGGTTAGAATATATTCATTCAAATTTTTGTTTTCAGTTTAATATAATTTTTAGTGGTCAGAATATAGGGATATCAATTGTGATGTATCACTGTTTCATCTGAACATAGATAAGATTTCATTCAAATTTTTGAAGAGATTGAATCATACTAATGATTTGCTTCCACCTTTGAAAGCAATTACCTTTTTTAATACTACCTTCCCAAATAATTTGCTCTCTTTAGCTGTTTTCTTGTTACAATTTATTAAATGACGTGTTTTACGCGTAATTTTTGATTAGAGATTAGTGATTAGTGATTACTACTATATACTTTTATATACAATTGAAAAATGTACTTCCTCAATATAAATATAGTTATATAAGGTGGTGTAGTATCATAGTGGTAGGCCACAAAATTGTGTAATGGGAGGGCCTGTCTGAGGTTGTTGTAGTACATGTGTGGCACACTAGTAGACACTTAAGTCGTTGAAATTGGGCCATTGTTGGTTTTGAGTTGGAGATCTTGGATTATTTGAGTCATGCTTCATGGTCTTAGTGTCTTACTACTACTTAAAGAGTTTAGTAGACCCTAGTAGTAAGTAGTATGATAAAAAAAAAATATAGTTAAAGTAAATAAATCAGGGGGCGTGGATAGGATAATAAGGTTTATCACCAAAATAATTAATGGAGAGTGGGGAGTTGATAAGGGAAGATAATATTGGACCATGTTGTTTCATGTCTTCAGAGTGCATCTGAGCTTGATAAAAGTGGCTTAGGGCATGTCTTAACCAGGTGCTTGTGCTGTGCCACAATTTTGGAAAGCATCTACCTAATTTACTTGTGCTTGTGCTGTAATACAATTATCGATTACGGTGCTAAAATCATTTCCGATCCGGATCAGATGATCACACAACTCAAACTAAAATCTACTAACATAACATGCACCAATGCACACTTGAGCACTATTAATCCAAGACTATATTTACCTTAATGATTAGCTTTCTTTTGGTTTGTGATAAGTTGATATTTTATATGTATTTTACCCCCGATCCCGATTGATTTTTAGCTCTAATACGGCTCTTTTGAGCCATTTCTACTAATTTTTGCTACTTCGAGTGTTTGTTGTGCCTTTTATTAGATTTTACAGGAACCGATGATTTATCATTGTTTTCCGAGCCTTTTGAAGCACTTGAAGAAGTTAGTGAAGAGTTGAAGTCATTTGGGAAGCTTAACTGAAGATTAGAAGTGCTAAACGAAGAATTAAAAAAGTAATTAAGGAAGAACGAGCAAAAACCGAGAAACGAGCCTAGGCGAAGCCATATGCCCGGGTCGAAGCCATCCGCCCGGGTAAGGGCTGCTCGCCCGGACCCCTCTGGGCGGCTGGCTCTAAAGGCTGATTTCTGTGTGTTTTCCCTTGTTTAGCCTAAGTACTTAATGTTTAATCCTCTAATTTTGTCATTTACGCCTCTTTTACTCTAAAACCCTAGTTTTACTCTAAAATTCTCTCAAAGTGTAGAATTCTTATCAATCTTTCAATCAATAATATTCAGGTTCTATTTCAATCTCAATTCTTGCTCTTAATTAATGTTTATTATTATTTTCAATTTATGTTCTTAGTTTTAATAGTTTTATGTTTAGATTTAATTTCTTGATTATTGTTGGTTTGTTTAACTTAATCATGTTTAGGATTTTAATTGCTTTTATTGATTTAGTTTTTGTTCTTTCAATTATGAGTGTGTAGTTCCTTTTCTAGGACTAGGGGATCCATGGATTAATTAGTGATGTTTTTCTCATAAATATTAGTTTAACTATTAATGTGCTTGAATTCCTATTGTCAATTGTCATTGCTTTCAATTAAATACTGGCCAGGTTTAGTTGTTAGTTTGATTTTGTTGAAATCGATAGCGAGAGGTAAGATTATCACAATTAGATCATAAGGACAATAGGCAAAACGAGTCTAAGTGAGTGAGAGTCATTAGAGGAGTCTTGAAGGGGACTAGATTCGAGAGAATTAGTGGACCTTAATTCAAGGAAATTGATAATCTAATTAATTATTTGTGTGCAATTCGTTGGTTAATCTGTGGTGAACCGATGTCCTAGGTTTGGTCATTAATTTCATTCCTCAATCAAATTTAGCTATAATTCTAGTTAAATTCTTGATCACAATCGTTACTCAAAGGCCCTTTGCACAGTCTAGACTTTTTAGAACTAATATATTTAATTGCTTCCTTCTGGATTCGATCCCTACTTCCCTAGCTATATTAGTTAGAGTGGTTAGGTTTATTTTTGATAGGTGTGCGATAGCCTTATCAAAATTTGGCGCCATTGCCTAGGAGGCGATTTTTAATTCTATTAGTCGGGTTTATACTGTTTTCTTTTTATTTTCCTTAGTCTCAAAGAACTTTTTGGTTCTTTGAGGCAGTTTCTCATTATTGCTCGGAGTTGCATATTGTGCAGGTTTATAGGTTTATGCAAACCGACCACAAGCCTGACATTATCATTTTCCCTGAGCCCGAGCAAGTATTTTTGAAGCGGTTGAGACGTAGTAGACGCCGAATATTTCTTCCTCGATCTGTGGAGGAAACTGTTTCTGATTTGTCTCAATTTTTCGAGTTCACCTTCAACCCGTTGTTTGAAGGGTATTTAGAGGTCGAAATGGCTACCGAAGGAGAAGGACAGGGTAAAGGACCACCACCTCCACCACCGCCACCTGCGGCCCGTTCATTGAGAGACTATTCCTTGCCTAGTACGGAGTCTATGCCTGGGGTTTCAGTACCCGATACCGATGCTGCTAATTTTGAACTGAAACAACCCTTGTGAATATGGTTGAACGAAATCATTTTCAGGGACATTGAAGGAGGATCCGAATTTACATTTGCAGAATTTTCTTCAATATTGTGACACTATCACAAATGAACGTTTCTAGATTACATTAGGAGGAGAATGTTCCCATTTCCATTGAAGGACAAGGCTAGAACCTGGTTGAATGATCTTAATATGGCTACAATTACTTGTTGGGAAGACTTGGCTCTTGCTTTTCAGAGGAAGTACTATTCACCATAGAGAACTGCTTATATTGAGGAGCCAAATTACTAATTTCAATCAGGAAATAGATGAGTCACTTTATGATGCTTGGGAACGCTTCAAGGAGTTATTGAGAATGTGTCCTCATCATGGGCTTGAGAAGTGGTTTTTGGTTCAGTCATTCTACAATGGTTTGGGTAATGAGAGTAGAGCTTTGTTAGATTCTGCTGCTAATGGTCGATTCATGAACCAGGAGGTCAATGCTGCATATGAACTGATTGATGAAATTGCCACTCATAATTCACAGTCTGGTAACCTTAGAGGACATTCCAAGAAGGGTGGAAAACATGTAGTTGATGATAAGTATGAGAGTTTAGCTGCACAGATCAATGTCATAAGTCAGAAGCTTGATAAGATTGGTACTACAGCCCCTCCATCATCACCTGCAGCTGCACTTTCGGGATGCACTGACCCTTTCTGTGATTCCTGTGGTTCATTCGGTCATAGTTCCCAGTCATGTACCAGTTTAGTGGAGCAAGTGTGTGCCTTTCAAGCCTACAAGAACAACTTATTTTCCAATACATATAATCCAGGCTGGAAGGATCACCCATACTTTTCCTACAAGAACAATAGCAATGTACAGAATACTCAGCAAGCTATATCATCTCAACAGGCACCACAACAGATGCAGAGATATGTACCACCACACCCACCAGGTTTCAGCAGGCCACCACTATCAGCACCACCATTGCCAGTTCAACCTAGTGGTGAAATTTCAGAGCTGAAAAATATGATGTTGCAGATGCAGAAAAATATGGAGGCAATGCAGGCTCACAACAAGCACCTGGAGACTCAGATAGCTCAGATTGCACAATCAACTGCTCAGAGGCAACTAGGCCACCTTCCATCACAATCTACACCTCCAGTATCACAGGCACCACAGAATCCCCCGAGGGACCATGTCAATGCCATTACTATGAGGAGTGGAACTGCTTATGAGGGCCCGAAAATGCCTACTGATGATGTTAATTCTGATGTTGCAGGTGGAGCTAAGAAGACCAGTGATGTGGTGATTGAAGATTTAGAGACAGTTCCAGCTAAGGAAACTGAAGCACCTAAGGAGAAGGTAGATGACACATTGATTGATACGATCCCGAGGTCACAGGTTAGGTTACCCTTTCCGAACAGGGTAACCAGGAGTAAGAATGATAATCATTTCAGTAAATTTTTAGATATTGTGAAGAATTTGCANTATATTGTGAAGAGTTTGCAGGTTACTGTTCCATTTACTGATTTGATAACTCAAATTCCTACTTACACTAAATTTTTGAAAGATATTTTGAGCAGGAAACATGAATTGAATGTGGTGGAGACCGTAGCACTTATGGAGGAGTGCAGTGCCATATTGCAAAACAAATCACCACCTAAGCTAAAGGACCCGGAAAGTTTTTCTATCCCTTGTAATATTGGCCCGTTATTTATTGATAAAGCTTTATGTGATTTAGGGGCTAGTGTTAGTGTCATGCCTTTATCTATTTGCAAAAAACTTAATATGGGTGCTTTAAAGGTTACTAACATCACTTTGCAGATGGCAGATAGGACAGTGAAATACTCTAAAGGTATTTTAGAGGATGTCGCGGTGAGAGTCGGGAAATTCTTTATTCCTGTTGATTTTGTTGTGTTAGATATGGATGAGGATGCTCATATCCCAATTATACTTGGTAGACCATTCTTACACACTCACTACAAGAAATCGGCAAAATAGCGACGGATCTTTGCGACGGAATTTGATTGTTTGCGACGGATATGTCCGTCGCAAAAAAGTGACAAACCAAATCAAGTGAGCAATTGGTTTTTGCGACGGATTTTTTGTGTTTGCGACGGAATAATCCCTCGCAAATTTGCGACAAACCCTTTTATTATTTTGCGCGAAAAAATTCCCTCACAAAAGCCCTTCTCTCTTCGAACTCGCCCTTAATCTCTCACTTCTCCCTTCTCTTCGAACTCGCCCTTAATCTCTCACTTCTCCCTTCTTCTGATAACCAAAAACCTTTCTTCTTCGACCAAAAACCTATCTTCTTCGAACTCGGAATTAATTTGCGACCAAAAACCTACTTTTCGAACTCGCCGTCTTCTTGCCATCTCTGAATCTCTCACTTTCGTTTCATTTTGTCAATTCGCCATCTCTGAATCTCTCAAGCAGTTCTCACTTTCAATTCGTCAATTCAGGGTAAACCCTAGACTTGCTCCAAAATTTCAATTTCCCTCAAAATGAAACCCTAGATTTCGAATTTTCTTCAAATGGTGTAATTTTTAATTTCTGTAATTTTTAATTTAAAATTTTTTAATTTTTAAAGATTTTCGGTTTTTTGTTTTAATTCTGTAATTTTAATTGTTTTGGCAGCAATTGAAGTTTTCTTCAATTGTTTTTGTTTCTTCAATTGAATTTTCTGGGCTAATTGATGATTGATGTTGTATATTGTATGTATATATGTTTGCACCTTTACTTCAATGTTGGTATGTTTTGTTTTGTTTTTTGTTTTTTTCGGAACAAGGTTGTTTTTTTTTTTTTTTTTTTTTTTTTTTTTTTTTTAAAAAAATTAAATTGATCTGTTACTTTACACTATTCTTTCTTCCTCAACTAATTTCCTGTTGGCTTAGATTAAATTTCTTATACTTGTTCTTTATTAATTTCGGTTTAATTATAATTTGTTGAATTCAAATTGTTGTTGGAGGTTGTTAGGGTTTTTGGGGGTGTTGTGATTAGGATCTTTTTTCTTAAAATTAAAAATGAATATTCGGTGATTGTGGATTTTGTTTGTTAATCGAAATAATCGAATTTGGTTGATAGGTTAGGGTTTTGGGTAAAATACATGCAATCTGGACTATGGTTTTGATGTTAATCAGTTGTTGGTTTTGTTTTCTTGATTTCCAGATTTTCATTTGTTTATTCATTTTAATTTCCTGTATGTGCCATTAGCTAGCATCCCTTTTCATTTTATTCTCACTTATCCTCTTTTGTTTTTATTTTATTAGAAGGTTGTGTGTATAGTGTTCAACCGCAAAGCTGCTGCTTGATATATCTGATTTTTCTTTTATTTAAAAGATAGTGGGAGTAGCCGATAAAAGTATAGAGCGAGGGGTTTAAGCCTTTTAGGGAATATGGCCGGGACTGGGACTGGNTTGCCAATCAAGTGATGCACACACTGAATGGCGATCTTCAAACCAGGTAGAGAATGGCACCCCTTCAACTTCACCTCCATATTGGGATACTGATGACAGTGATGATGATGGAGGTATTTTTTTTTCTTTCTTTTCACTCTTACAATCACTGCTTTTGTTGTGCAAATGCTAATTCATTATTAACCCTATGGTTTACACCGCTTTGTTGCTTGACAAATATTTCTGTAATCAATACTCATTTAAATGCCTTATATTTACATTGTTGTGCCAGCAATTTGATCGAAAGATTACTGACATTGGACTGCTTTACATTTTTTCATTATTAGTTGCCTACTGTTGTTAAACCCAAATCTGAATCTTTGTTTTGTTATCCATTATATATGGGCTATGTTCTTTGATCATTTCTTTTTGCTTCTTGTCTTATTTGGATGTCTGATTCATTTCTTGAGATGAGAAATCTGTCCATGAACCGGAAAACAGTTCACTTGGTTATGTTGAGCTCTCAAGGGAAATAGAAGAATGATAATTGATGTTTTCCTCCACTATACTATCCTTATATTCAACTTTTCCTTTTTATTGGGAACTTATAAATCTGGATAGCACCTTAGTTTTAAAAGTGTGTGCCTAGGTGCAACATGTAGGCGCCAAGGAAATCGCCTTTGGTGGCTGAGGTGCACACCCCTAGGAGATGTGCAACACTCCTCTTGTGCCTAGGTGCGCCTCTTGCCTTTTCAAACTAAGATTAGAAAGTTCTCAATGAAGACTGCTGAATTTTACTTTCTTACCAATGTAGCCTATTTACTACCTCCTCTGCTTTCTTGTGCACCTAGAATCAATACAATTGGATATGGTTTACTTTGTCAAATAGCACCCTGATTCGTGATGGGTGTCTTTGATGATTATTAGTATTATTCCTGCATTACAATTGTGATTTTATTTTATTTTTCTTTTCAAAAATAGCTATTAGTATCGTTTTTTAAAAACAAACGATACTAATAGCTATTTTTTTTATATTTAAAAAACCACTATTAGTATCGTTTTTGTAAAAAAAACGATACTTATAGACTGTCTATTTGTATCGTTTTACAAGAACGATACAAATAGGTCATAAAAAACATACTAATAAACTGTTTTTCTACTAGTTTTCAGTTGCAAATTTGCGACGGAATTTTCCGTCGCAAACTTCAATAGTTCCGTCGCAAATTTAGAAATTTGCGACAAAAAATTTAGCGACGGACGTTTTGCGACGGAATTCCGTCGCAAATTGGATTTTGCGACGGAATGTGCTAAGTTTGCGACGGAATTTGTCCGTCGCAAACTAGCTGTTATCTTGTAGTGACTACAGGTGCTGTTATTGATGTAAAGAATGGAAATTTGACTTTTTCTGTAGGTGATGACAAGGTTACCTTTAACCTTGATAGTGCATTGAAAAATCCTATGATAGAAAAATCATGCTATGCAATTTATACTATTAATGACATTGTTCTTAATGACTTGCCTCGATCCCCTAATAAGGATCTTCTGGAGGCCCCTGTGTGTTTGGATTCTATTGCAGGTAATGAAAATAGTGTTAATAACAAGCTATGTCAAGATCAAAAGAAAAGGAAGTCTCGTCCCAAGAAACGTCGGAAACCTCAAAAACAATCTTCTCATGCTTGTAATACGAATGCGAAAAATGATGAGGTTTTTAATAAGGAACGTGAAGCATTTGAGCCACCAGTAATTCCTAATTGCTTTGATTATTTAACTAAATGTGGTTCACGTTCACTCTTTGATCCTCCATGAGCTATGAGGTAACATGGTCAAGCTAATGACCTTAAACAAGCGCTTTGCGGGAGGCAACCCGTAGTTAGTTTGGTTTTTAGTAGCTTTTTCATTTTTATTTTCTTAGTTTAGTAGGGACTTTAACTCTATTCTTGGTCTTGGTGAGGAGAGTGAGGGACTAATAATGTTTTCCAAGTGTTTTTGGGTGTTTTTGTAGGTATTGAGCAACTTAAAACAAGGAAAAAGAGAGAAGAGTCGTATGCCCGGACCCCTCCGGGCAAACATCCATGACCCGGGCGTGTGGAAATCGCCCCGGGCGCGCAACCCAAAACTGAACACTTAGAATTTTTTTTGAAATTTGGAAAAAGAGCTGTATGCCCGGACCCCTCCGAGCGAGCAACCCCATCCGGACGCATAGACTGTTCGCGGCAAATTCAAAGGGTCAATTTTAAATGGATATAACTTTTTCTCCAGGACGTTCCACAAGGCGTACGACCTACCGTTGGAAAGGTCTTCGAGTATAGTTTCTAATGAAATAAGAATGAGGCCAATCGAAATTATACTTTGAGAGATACGGTAGAAACAATGAGAGGTGGTCAATTTTCAATCCGTGTATGCTACATGCAATATCATTTATCACCCACCACATCATATTACACCCCCATGATCCCCTAAACCCCTCCACCATCTCTCTTCTCTCACCTTATTTCCTTCAGCATGAGGACATTGCTGAGTCCGGCTTGGGGGAGGTAATTTTATTGCTTTCCTAGTTTAGTTTTATTGCTTTCTAGTGTAGTTTTTATTGCTTTCTTAGGATAGTCATATGGTTTGTACTACTTGTTAGAAGTAGGAGTTTACATATGACCAAAAAAAATGTACTGCTTTCATAATTTAGATTTTTATTTGCTTTTGATTGTTAGCTTTAGTTGATTGATTGATTGAATGGTTTGATGTAACTTTGTGAATGGTGACTTCCCTGTGCCCCGCATTATATTTAAAAATGCTTCTGATTGATTTGGGCATGTGTTGAGTTATGTTTTGGGAATTGCCAACTTAGACTTGAACTTGACTTAGCTTGAAACAATTTCTAATTTTTCCATTATAGCCATGTGTAGAGTAGAGGCTTGAACTGTGTTAACGGGAGGATTTGAGCCGCATACATTATTTCTATGCTTATTTCTTTTCATGTGTGCTTAGTTCCTGGTGCATGTATGATCCATGTTTTTGGCTTTTGACTCTAGTAGCTTGGCTTTGATATGTTACATGCTACGAATGATAAAAGGCATTCATTTCTTTTATGAGCTTTCAGATTTTAGGCATTCCTTCACCAAATTTTCCCTTGGTCCCTATTTGAGCTTTTACCTTTCATTTGCATGTTAGCCACATTACAACCTTATTTGGCCTTGTTCTAATCATTTGATATATGCCCAAGCTTGGCTTGGGGGAGTTAAGGAGTTGTTTCGTTGTTGTTTTGCATTTGTTGGAGGTGTTGGAGGATTGGAAAACTGTGAATGGTTGTTGTTAAAAGTTTAATAATAGGTCTCACATTAAGGCTTTGCATACCAATGTCTAGGCTAGTTTTAATGAAGAATTAAAATGTTATACATCTTTTATTGGCCTAGATATGTATGTGTGATGATTTTGTCTTTGACATGTCATTAAGAGCCGTGAGCCTAAGTTGAAAAATCTTGAAAGTTGAAAGAAAAAAAAAAGAAATGAAAAATGAAAAAAAAAGAAAAAGAAAAAGAAAAAGAAAAAGAAAAAAAAATTGAAAAAAAAATGAAAAGATGTTGAAAAAGAAAAGGCTTGTGATATTTGGAGTAGTTGAAATGTAAAGTTTTATGGTGTGATGTGATTCCTTGAGAATTGGGTTGATGTTGGAGATGTTGACTATGATCTTTGATTGTTACATGCGTATAGCCCGCATCTACCACCACATTATCCCAAATTCTATCCTACGTTACCCATCACCCTAGCTACATTACAAGCTTATAAAGACCTTTTTGATCGGCATGTGCGTGTTTTTAGTTCTTGTGAATTGAGTCAATTGCCAAGGCTAAGGAGTATTGCTTGCATTTCGAGTCGACATTCATACTAGGATTGAGTGACTACCTTTAAACACATGCATGAGGTGTGAGATGTGGGTTTGGGTTCTCAAATTTTCCATTCAAACACTCATTGCATTTGCATTCTTATTTGGGATTAAGGGTGAGCTTCATTGTCTATGCTCAATTTTATGTGTGGAGTGACACCGAGTGAGCTACTCTAGTCATCGACTTCTATTTCTTACATGGTTGGCTTATTGATTTTGGTTTGAGTGAATGGCGGTCAAGGGATTTTGATGGGTTGGTTGAGGATCTTGCATACTCGGAATTGCTTGAGTTAATCTTGTTTTGGAAAGTTAAAGGGGTGAAGTCATTGTTTGCTTAGTTGTTTGCTTGAGGACAAGCAAAGGTTTGGCTTGGGGGAGTTTGATAAGTTGATATTTTATATGTATTTTACCCCCGATCCTGATTGATTTTTAGCTCTAATACGGCTCTTTTGAGCCATTTCTACTAACTTTTTCTATTTCGAGTGTTCGTTGTGCCTTTTATTAGATTTTACAGGAATCGATGATTTATCATTGTTTTCCGAGCCTTTTAAAGCACTTGAAGAAGTTAGTGAAGAGTTGAAGCCATTTGGGAAGCTTAACTGAAGATTAGAAGTGCTAAACGAAGAATTAAAGAAGTAATTAAGGAAGAACGAGCAAAAACCGATAAACGAGCCAAGGCGAAGCCACATGCCCGGGTGGAAGCCATCCGCCTGGGTAAGGGCTGCTCGTCCGGACCCCTCCGGGCGGGTGGCTCTGAAGGCTGATTTCTGCATGTTTTCCGTTGTTTAGCCTAAACTTAATGTTTAATCCTCTTTTGTCATTTACGCCTCTTTTACTCTAAAACCCTATTTTTACTCTAAAATTCTCTCAAAGTGTAGAATTCTTGTCAATCTTTCAATCAATAATATTCAGGTTCTATTTCAATCTCAATTCTTGCTCTTAATCAATGTTTATTATTTTTTTCAATTTATGTTCTTAGTTTTAATAGTTTTATGTTTAGATTTAATTTCTTGATTATTGTTGGTTTGTTTAACTTAATCATGTTTAGGATTTTAATTGCTTTTATTGATTTAGTTTTTGTTCTTTCAATTATGAGTGTGTAGTTCCTTTTCTAAGACTAGGGGATCCATGGATTAATTAGTGATGTTTTTCTCATAAATATTAGTTTAACTATTAATGTGCTTGAATTCCTATTGTCAATTGTCATTGCTTTCAATTAAATACTGGCCAGGTTTAGTTGTTAGTTTGATTTTGTTGAAATCGATACCGAGAGGTAAGATTATCACAATTAGATCATAAGGACAATAGGCAAAACGAGTCTAAGTGAGCGAGAGCCATTAGAGGAGTCTTGAAGGGGACTAGATTCGAGAGAATTAGTGGACCTTAATTCAAGGAAATTGATAATCTAATTAATTATTTGTGTGCAATTCGTTGGTTAATCTGTGGTGAACCGATGTCCTAGGTTTGGTCATTAATTTCATTCCTCAATCAAATTTAGCTATAACTCTAGTTAATTTCTTGATCACAATCGTCACTCAAATGCCCTTTGCACAGTCTAGACTTTTTAGAAGTAATAGGTTTAATTGCTTCCTTCTGGATTCGATCCCTACTTCCCTAGCTATATTAGTTAGAGTGGTTAGGTTTATTTTTGATAGGTGTGCGATAGCCTTATTAGTTTGCTTAGGGAGAACTAGAGGCAATTGATAATTAATCCCAAAATCTAATAAAATTAGTAGATCGAGCATAATCTTTAGTCATTGTTTAGGTAGTGTTACGTTCACATACCAAGGGAAAAGGAAATGACATAGAGAATGTTTTTTATGGGGATGTGAAATGTGATGTCTCACTGCTTCATCTGAACATAGATAGGACTACTTTTGGTCACTGTTTTTTATTTAGAGGTACGAGGACATTAAAGAGGACTTGTTGCATTTTGTGTACAACTCATTCACTACAGCAGAGTATGAGAGTAGTTGGCATGAATTAGTTACAAAATGGGAACTTCATGACCATGATTGGTTAGTTAATTTGTTTGAGGATAGACATATATGGGTGCCTTGTTTCATGAAGGACTTTTTTTAGGCGGGAATGAGAACTACTTAATGAGTTGAGAGCATGCAACTCATACGTTGACAAATTCATTGGTAGGCACACTAGATTGTTTGAGTTTGGGGACTTGTATTGCGCTGCGGTGCGCAAGAAAGTGAAAGATGAAAAAGATGCAGATGAAAAGGATGCATTCTGGCATAGAAGGGTCATGTATGGTTTGGTGGTAGAGCATACCTTTATCACGTTGTACACGGATGCGAAGTATTTGGAGATTCAAAAGGAGGTTGAACGCCTTCTCCATTGTACTGTTAGGGAAGAGATGGAAGTGGGGGAAAACAAGCATGTGTTTGTGTTATCAGATCGAGTTTATGTAGTTCCCAAGGGACGGAATGATGAGGTTGGATATAGTATTATCGAATGTACTGTGTTCATTTTGATAGTGCTATGAAAGAGGCTACTTGTGATTGCAAGAAGTTTGAAACTCACGGAATCCTTTGTCGGCATGTGATACGAGTGTTTGAACATAACTACGTCAAAATCATACCAGATAAATATATCATTCGACGTTAGCATAGAGATGTTGTTCGGAAACACTCCTTAGTAGCAGTGGGTTCTGTTGACCCTCTGAAAATAATGAAAGTAAGGCGTAATGACTTGATGTGCCAAGCCATTGAGCCGATGTTGGACTTAGCAGATGGAGTCGATGCAACAACTGATATAGTGCTCGAAGGAGTAAAGTCTATCATCGAACAATTATGTTAATGGCACTTAGACAATCCTTCAACACTTACTGATGGTTTTCGGTGTGATGGTAATCCTGCTTCCCCAACGGAAAGCTGAAAATAAACCATCAAAGACCCACCTTTACCAAAGAGGGGAAGAGGAAGACCTAAGTCCACACGTTTCAAAGAAATTGGAGAACCAGGATGGAAGAAGTACGTCAAAGGCCAAAAAACGCCAACGTCTCAGTCTTTAGTTGGGGATTCATAATAGCAGGTAAATTTTGATAATTTTTGCCAAAAAGTTATGTGCTATGCCTACAAGTATAACTGTCTTACAACTTGTTGCTGGCAAACCTGCAGGGTGGACAATATTGTTTGCTGAGTCCTAGTTCTAACGTTGCTGATTGTACTCCCACGTCATGTGACACTTCTTCCAAACAGCAAAAACGCCTACACCATATTATAACAGCAACACAATCCGTCCGGTAACCCATACGGGGTCCTTTTTTTTAAAGATTGTATCATCGTTACGTAGTATTCGAACTAATTTATATTATGCAGTACATGAGTTACATAAGATTTGATGTTCTTCACTTTCTAAACCTTATATGAATATTTTTTGATTCCTAAATAGGATGTTGATACACCATCGAATCTTTGGACGGACCCATGTCATAGAGACAAGCTGCAAGTATCTCTCTTTTTAAAGTAAACCATTTTGTAATTTCTGTCTTTTTCATGGTTGTACATTTTCAAATTTAAAATAATCCTTTTATTTTAATGTTTATCAAATAGTGCACCCCAAAAGCAATTAGTTCAGGTTGTGAGAGTCAACCCACGCTCAAATCAGTTTCATCTGCTTCGAAACCACCCAAATCTCAGACCAAAACTAAGAAGCCTACTAAGCTGCACGTATAATTTTTTTTAAAAATTTTAACTTTGTTAACAGGGTTACTGTTACTATAATTTGTCACATTTACCATGTGCAGGAGAAACGACGTTAACAAGCGGCCCATTTTGCAAAGCAGGTTGATCAGCCTTCTGCATTCGTCGACAATAATCAAGATCCTCTATTGAGTAGTTATTGTCTCACTTTTGACGACGGGCATGACGCGCATTTGCATTTAAATCTGTAGGTTTTCCTAAACATTCAATTTATGTACTTCCATTTTCCTTAACTTATTTGTGATAATACTTTAATGTCTCGAGTTTTGTCTTGAAGAACTAAACTCCTAAACACGGTTAACTCACTCGCAAATTGTGTACCTTGAACTGCCATTTTACCTATATGGGATGAAATGTGGAATTCATTGTACTAGTTCACAATTATAAAAGAATAGTCTCGAGCTGTTACCACATACACATACACCACATAACGTTCTCCTCATACTACCCCGTTTGAATTTTACAATGACTGTAACCGTATGTACTGTCCCATGCAATGTATACTGACATGGTAAATTTGTTACGAGTTTTCGATTTAAATTTGCAACATACAATAGAACCAATTCATTTGCAACATGCAGTGAAGTGTAATGAACTCATCCACTATGTAAAATTAACTCCTCCACTATGTCAAATACAATTATCTTGGGCTTCGTATGTAATGGAATATATGGCGTGGAGTATACTTGCCATGGGCTATATCGCCCATATTATTATGTGAAGTGTACAGTAACTTAACTTCTCAACTCATGTACTATGTGAAATACAATCAACTAGGGCTTCCTATGTAATGGACATGGACTCATCCACTACAGAAATTGAATGGTTAATTCAGGCATGTTTAATTAATATTGGTTAATTCAAACTCCAAATTTCTAATTAATATGGACACCACCGATTTAATTTTCCTTTGTTAACATACATGGCCACACACTCATGGAATCGGTCCTGAAAGTATGTACTCCAATACGATTTCAGCCATGACACCTTAACAATGAGTTACACTATTACAAAAACAAGGGAGTCATTCTTCATAATAAAGCATTACACATGGGTAAACCAACAAAAATCAAAACATGGTTTACGTTTAGATTACACGTCTTCATAATATAGCATCAATACATTTCTGAACAAATTTTAAATCCAAAAACTGGTACGCATGATCTCTAATAATTAGACGCAAAACAACAACAGTTAAGGACAAAAGGAGGCAATATTTGTGTCCTATTTAGCCCAATCCAAATCAAACTCATCGATCATCAATAGAAAACTAGAACTACTATTAAAGTACTACATTACCTTACTTTTCAATCTTCATTCCATGTACTAGGTGGGGTGTTACTAGAAACTGTCTGGATCTAGCACAGTGTAAATGTCATCCTCATTTTGAAGTAGGTCGTCACTGATCATGCCTTCTTTTTTAATTTTGAGCCCATTGGCTGCAAGATCAAACATGGATGGGTGTCGACCAAGTTGCTCCCTAATTGTTTCATATAAGTGGTATATGGGCTTGTTCACAGACACTGTAATCTTTACGGCCATTTGATGATTCATTATATTTTTCACATTGAATAATTTAAACCGCGAGTCGAAACTCATGAATGGGAGCTACAAAGGGTAAAGAAACCAACACCAATCATTTACAAATTTTATCATGCTGAAACAATCATTCGCAACAACAGAGCACCAACATAGATTTACACCAGGTAATTGAAGTTTATGTGTTGGATTATTAAATATTTCATGAAACATAGTTCACAAGTTGGCAGTTTCATATTTATGTCAAAATCTGTTTTGCCTTAAATTTTTCAAGAGTTGTAAACTAGTTTTACTAGCAAGGTGATGATCCAATAATATTGAAAGAAAATAACTTTCAAAGGCTCCTAATGAGTATTTGCATAGCAATGATAGCATGAAAATGTTACTTAATTTATTTTATGGAAAAGTGAAATAATCATATCTATTAAGTAGAATAACATTACGTTTCTGAATATAAGTACATATAAATGATAATGGAGATGAGATGATAGAAATATAACAAACGTTTGATTACTACTCAATCCATACTAGATAGTAATTTTGTCATTACTCAAATAGAATATTTCATGAAACATAGTTTAGTAGCACAAATAGAATATTTCATGAAAATCAAGACACTAATTTTGTCATTACTCAAATAGAATATACATGGTGCAAAACAGAGTAACACATAACCATAAATAAATGCTATGGGGTTGAAGTAACTTACAGTGTCGTGTACAGTAACCTTTGATGTTTTTTTCAGCCTGACTTCGTTGGCTGTAAATTCCGGCGCCACCTTCCCTCCATTCACATGCACACAAATTTTATCATATGGGTATTTGAACAAATCAGCTAGGTAATGATATAAATACTTAAACTTCGAAGTTCCAGTAATGAAATAAGTAACGCCTTCATCGCCAGGGTTGTGGCTCTTCACCTTCAGAGTGACAAGTGAATCGTTGTTATTTTTGGGGACAACAATCCTAGCCATTGGGAAACCAAGGTTGCAGCCGCTACACATTTGGGGGAAAACCTGTAGTTCATTACTATTCACTGAACCATCAACCTCATTGCCATTGTTATTGCCTTTACTCTCTAATGTGTCTTCATTGCTGTTGACAACGACAACATTAAAGTTTGATTTATTTTGTGAAGGGGAGTTTCCCTTAGGTGGGGGTTCTGTGGACATTGCCACAACATTTGAGGAAGAATTAGTGGCACGACTAGGTTCTGGATTCTCTTTTGGTGCCATCTGCGATGACAGTGGTTGTACTTTCTTCCTCCTAAAGTACTTCTTGATTGTTGGTGAAGAGGAGCCAAAACATACTTTCTGTGGTGATTTATTTTTCATAGTTGCTCGTTTTTCGTTAGGAGATTGTGTGGTTTTTTTTTCAGGTTTTCATTTGGTTGCATTTTGAACTTGTAATTGACTCGATGAAACAAACGATGATTAATTCACATGAATATTCTGGGTACTGAAGTCAAGAGAAACCGTTCTTTAATAAGGAGGGATAAGAAAATAATGTAAGGTAATAAAGAATTTGAAGTGAAGGGAGTGGTATTTAAATACAGGGAGATGCGAGGGGCATATACACAATCACAATTTTAGGAGTAGTAGGAGAACAGAGCCATACCTTATTGCCGGTGAAACAATAAATGCACCCAACAACCATTTCATTTCGGAATTTTGAGGTTGACCATAAAATATGGCACCAAATTTTTTCCTCCAACTTCATTTTACCCTTTTTGTTGGTTACTTTGGTCATGGCAATCGTTTCGAGCCTTGATTGGTGCCTTCCGACCCGAGTAACTCGGATGATTTTATTTATTATTTGATTTGAAATAGTTAGGTTCGGATATCCGTCAGTTAACAGATTTGAATAACATGACTTTGGTTGTTTTTCTTAAACAAATTACATACATTTATGTCACGGTCTAGTTGCATCGGATCAGCCAAGTTAGACATCGGATGATGGAGAATGCTACTGTTGGATATTATTTGATTTGAAATAGTTAGGTTCGAATATCCGTTAGTTAACGGATTTGAATACCATGACTTTCGTTGATTTCTTTAAATAATATATGTACTTTTATATACGTACTTTTAAATAGTATACGTACTTTCATCGGAACAATAGGGTTACACATTGGAGCCTTGGTAGCACGCCTTTCGTTGTTTTCTTTCAATAATATAGGTACTTTTATATCACGATCAACTTTCATCGGAACAATAGGGTTTTTAGACATCAGATGACGGAGACTGCTTCTGTTGGATACATAACACTTGCATCGGAAAAAAATGCTCCGATTCTCGTGCAGACAAATTGCCGCTTTAAATGCAGGTACGATTCATTCATTGTTACTTATGAGATGTAAGACTCATTTCGGTAGCAGACGTCATTGTTAGGGATACTTTACAACTTCAATTACTCTAACAACAACTCTTAACCCATAAACTAACAAAATCATTTTGAACCTTGATTGGAGCCTCCCGATCAGAGTAACTCGGATGATTTTTATTATTATTCGATTTGAAATAGTTAGGTTCGTAAATCCGAGAGTTAACGGATTTGAATAGCATGCCTTTCGTTGTTTTCTTTAAATAATATAGGTACTTTTATATCACGATCAACTTTCATCGGAACAATTAGGTTAAACATCGGATGACGGAGACTGCTTCTGTTGGATATATAACACTTGCATCGGAAGTAAATGCTCCGATTCTCGTAAAGACAAATTGCCGCTTCGACTGTAGGCACGATTCGTTCATTGTTACTTTATAAGACGTAAGACACATTTCGGTAGCAGACAAGGTTGTTAGGGATACTTTACAACTTCAATTACAGCTACAACGACTCTTAACCCATAAACTAACAAAATCATTCTGAGCCTTGATTGGAGCCTTCCGATCATAGTAACTCGGATGACTTTTATTATTATTTGATTTGAAATAGTTAGGTTCGGAAATCCGTGAGTTAACGGATTTGAATGACATGCCTTTTGTTGTTTACTTTAAATAATGTAGGTACTTTTAAATCACGATCAACTTTCATCGGAACAATTAGGTTAAATATCTGATGAGGGAGACTGCTTCTGTTGGATATATAACACTTGCATCGGAAGTAAATGCTCCGATTCTCGTACAGACAAATTGCCGCTTCGACTGCTGGTACGATTCATTGATTGTCACTTTATGAGAAGTAAGACTCATTTTGGTAGCAGACGTGGTTATTAGGAATACTTTACAACATCCATTACTCTAACAACGACTCTTAACCCATAAACTAAAAAAATCATTCCAAGCCTTGATTGGAGCCTTCTGATCAGAGTAACTCGGATGACTTTTATTATTATTTGATTAGAAATAGTTAGGTTCGGAAATCCGTGAGTTAACGGATTTGAATAGCTTTCCTTTCGTTGTTTTCTGTAAATATATAGTTACTTTTATATCGCGATCAACTTTCATCGGAACAATTAGGTTAAATATCGGATGACGGAGAGTGCTTCTGTTAGATATATAACACTTAAAATTAGAACTAAATACTCCGATTCTCGTACAGGCAAATTGCCGCTTCGACTGCGGGTATGTGCCATTCATTGTTACTTTATGAGATGTAAAACTCATTTCGATAGCAGACGTGGTTGTTTAGGATACTTTACAACTTCCATTACTCTAACAACGATTCTTAATCCATAAACTAATAAAATCATTCTGAGCCTTGATTGGAGCCTTCCGATCAGAATAACTCGGATGATTTTTATTATTATTTGATTTGAAATAGTTAGGTTCGGAAATCCATTAGTTAAAGGTTTTGAATAGCATGCCATTCATTGTTTTCTTTAAATAATATACGTACTTTTATATCACGATCTACTTTCATCGGAACAATAGGGTTACAAATCGAATGACGGAGACTACTTTTGTTGGATATATAGCACTTGCATCGGAAGTAAATGCTCCGATTCTCATACAAACAATTGCCGCTTCGACTGCAGGTACGTGCCATTCATTGTTACTTTATGAGATGTAAGACTCATGTCGGTAGCAGACGTGGTTGTTAAGGATACTTTCCAACTTCCATTATTCTAACAACGACTCTTAACCCATAAACTAACAAAATCATTCCGAGCCTTGGTTGGAGCCTTCCGATCAGAGTAACTCGGATGATTTTTATTAATATTTGATTTGAAATAGTTAGGTTCGGAAATCCGTGAGTTAAAGGATTTGAGTAGCATGCCTTTCGTTGTTTTCTTCAAATAATATACGTAATTTTATATCACGATCTACTTTCATCGGAACAATAGTGTTACAAATCGGATGACGGAGACTGTTTCTGTTGGATATATAACACTTGCATCGACAGTAAATGCTCCGATTCTCATACAGACAAATTGTCGCTTCGACTGCGGGTACGTGCCATTCATTGTTACTTTATGAGATGTAAGACTCATTTCGGTAGCAGACGTGGTTGTTAAGGATACTTTACAACTTCCATTACTCTAACAACGACTCTTAACCCATAAACTAACAAAATCATTCCGAGCCTTGATTGGAGCCTTCCGATCAGAGTAACTCGGATGATTTTTATTATTATTTGATTTGAAATAGTTAGTTTCAGAAATCCGTGAGTTAATGGATTTGAATAGCATGCCTTTCGTTGTTTTTTTTTTAAATAGTATACGTAATTTTATATCACGATCTACTTTCATCGGAACAATAGGGTTACACATCGGTTGACGGAGACTGCTTTTGTTGGATATATAACACTTGCATCGGAAGTAAATGCTCTGATTCTTATATAGACAAATTGCCACTTTGACTGCGAGTATGTGCCATTCATTGTTACTTTATGAGATGTAAGACTCATGTCGGTAGCAGACGTGGTTGTTAAGGATACTTTACAACTTCCATTACTCTAACAACGATTCTTAACCCATAAACTAACAAAATCATTCCATGCCTTGATTGGAGCCTTTCGATCAGAGTAACTCGGATGATTTTTATTATTATTTGATTTGAAATAGTTAGGTTCGGATATCCGTGAGTTAACAGATTAGTGATGATCATTGGCATATAAAATCCAAATTATAAAATTTTAATGGTTTGATTAAGACTAATAAATCATATATTATCCTTTATTGACTTATAATCCAAATTTCCAACACATTTAATTGAATTAAATATAATGTCGACACACTCCAAAAATAATTTCAAATTATAAAATGGCCATTGAATGAACACAATACATGAGCATATACAGTAAAAATGTGGATATAACTGTTGTTCTTTACACCTACCTCTCCCACCTAAGCCATTGTACACATATAGAGTTACAACATTCCGTGAATTCCTTTGATAGGTATACAATAGTCCTTGATGTGACAACACTAATGCACAATATCCATCCTCATGTGTTGCTGTAAACCTTGTGTGTGGAAAATAAGCTTCCACGTCGAAAACTTTTCATTTCAGTACTAATATCTTTTGGGTAGCTCAATAACAACAATAGGAGGAAGCAACATTGGATTTGGTATGAGTAAAAGTGGTAGATAAAAACCCAGAATCGTGAACTTACTCAGACCAAATTTAAGTAACTTCGTTTAGTCACCTATCAACTACCATTTGTGGAAGATTGTCATGTTTAGTCAGCTATGTAATCCCGTAATTTATTATTGACTATTGTCACACATACACATATAATGTACTACTTATTTTTCAATAGTAAACGGATTTGATCTAGTTGAATAGCTTGAATTATAGTTAACGGATTTGATCTAGTAGAATAGCATGAATTATAGATGAACGTGTTTTATATTATAATTCATAAAACCTTTCCCTCATTTGGTTATACTAGAGATGTCAATTAGCCAATATACTCGTGTTTTATAATAGAAGAAGTTCGCTTTGGTCTCTTGAAGTCTTAATTTATAACTAGAGATATCAATTAGTCAATATACTCGTGAACTATTATGGAACAAGCTCGATCAAAGCATGTTTGTATATAAATAAACTACTTTGAACAATAAGCTCGATTAATAGATAAATTTTACTCGAACAACTTATTATTCGCCTTGCTAAGGCTGACAAACATCTTGTTTAGACTCAAGCTTAAAATGAACTTGATCTATATTTGTTTGTATATATAATTTCTTTTATGATATACTTTGTTCCACTATGTTTTGTGCACTTTTCTCAATTGGACATTCTTTATTGTTTTGTGCATTGTGTTTTATTCAATTTTAAAACATACTTTTACTATATTATAATAAAGATGACCTACTAAAGGGCCCATGTTTTTTCATTACACACTCACTCACCAATCTATATATTTGCTTTTTAACCCAACCCCAATTACAATATCATATTCCTTGGTTTCTATCAACATAGTGTATGCACAAATCAAAGTGGAATGGAGGGAGTATATCATAATATATTATTTAGCTAATCAATAAATTGACATAATTATATAAATGCTCCAATATTATTTAGCTAATCAATAAAGGGAGAGTTTATGTCTAAGACTTGTAATGAAAACTTGAACGAGTCAGGTTCAAAACAAAAATAAATAAAAATGCTCGATTATACTCAAGCTTTGATAATATTTCTCTAATATAGCTCGAATAAGTTACTACATAGCTCGGCTCGTTTACATCTCTATCCGTACATACTACGGTATAATTTAATAAATGAGTTATAAGTTAAGTACCACTATGTTTTGCTTCCTCTATTTCATATTTATATGCAACAATTAAAAGTTCAAGCATGTCAAATTGCGGATGAATAATTTGTTGCTAATTATATATCAAAAATAAACCTACGACTCTAACTATGTAACTAAGGAATCAGGCATCGAATCCTCTAGGAAGCACTGAATTTCTACTAATATTAAAAGGTTAAATAGCTATAAAGGGCCTTGGAGATTATTTTACGGCTACGACACTAAAACGGGAACTAAACGAGAATATATCAAATAACCTAAGCCTAGGAAAATAATTCACCATGAACTAACAACTAATTGTATGACAACCGATTAATAAAACAAACCTTGTTTAAATTAAATTAGGGCACATTAATCATCACAAAATCAAGACTCCCTCAAAATTCCTCTAGCGGCTCTCGCTCACCTAGACTTGTTTCGCCTATTGTCCCTTTGATCAATTGTGGGTTTCTTACCTACCGGCATCAAAATCGATAAAATCTTTATTCGCCTATTATCCCTTTATTAGGAATTGTTTCTAATATTTTTAATATTTTGACAATGAGGATAAAGTTAGCTACATATATATGTTACACTTTTGTTTAGCTTACGAAACATGGAAAAGGCCACTTTGTCTACGCAAAGATGCCATTAGTGGTTAATGTACAAATTCAATGACCATATCAAACCTAATCTCCTTTATTAATGGATATAATTATATGAACTTGTTTTAAAATTCAGGAATTCCTATTGTAAGCATATGTCCCTTATTGGAACATTAGGAATTCCACTCATTGTATATTTGTGTATGTATGGAGAAGAATCTTTCAACCTTATCAAACCCTGAACCCTAAACCCATGTTTATATATAAAAATATTATTTTAGGATGTGCTATTCTACAATTGAATTTATAGATTCAGAATTTATTGAACCTTAGTCCCTATTTTTCTTATCTTTAACTAATTTTTATTGAAACCATTTAATCAATAATAATATATAAAAGATTGAAATTAATTAATTGCACTTATTAAAAAAAAAGCTATGATGTGGTTCGAAACTAAGTACAATAGCCATACACTAACGTCCCTTCCAAATTTAGAGAGATGTGAAAGGAATTTGATACTTCTATTAATTGACTGATCATTATTCCTTTTATATTTAGAAGTGTTACTAATCACTTCATCGTTTGTGTTAGCATGGTCAATGTTCCTTAATAATTCGTTGTTGATGTCGATATCTCAGTTCAAAACTCTCAACCTCCACCAAGGTCATCATTGTCGTTGTCACTTATGCTATTTTCGTGTTCATTTATCTTCAATGGCAAGCATCATCACCAAGGGTTTGAAAGCTTAAATAAAACATGTTAAAGAGGAAATACTAATTTTAATCAAGTGTTAATTACGGAGTATATTGATACTTCTATGATTTTAACTTCAATTCCCAAATTAATACCAATATGAGATATATATCTAAATATTTAAAGTTCATCTAATACCCGAGATCGCTTGCTAGAAGAGTCATTTCTTTTTTCAAATAGATAAGTAAGCCTTTTATTTAAAAAAAAAAATGGGTAAGTTTTTTGTTTTTATATTTATCTTGTGTGACATTTTTTTTTTAAAAGTACTAGAACCACAAAAAGGGATAAAAAACGATCCTATAATCTTCTGGAATCGATAGGAAAGGTTGAACCCTCACCCTCACCCTCAACAACTTTAAATGTCAATTTGTTTTCAACTTAGATCTCAAATTTAACCCTCTTAATTTTCTTATTAATCAACTATTAAAATTGTTTAAACCATCACTTTTTTTACCCAGAAATTCCGTAATTATTTTATTGACTAATTCCTTATTCTCCTTTTTTTAGTGGTTTATAAAGTTCACATCTTTATACCCCAAAATCCAATCTAACCTATGCTTTTTGAGTATTATATTTTGGCACCAATTATGAATTAGGGGGCGGAAATTTTGAAATTCGTTAAAAAAATTCACAACCTCTGTTTCATCAACTACTATTACAGAGTGGAACTACCAAGTGAATTTCACCACCAACAAAATATACAGTCACAAATTCGCATTATATCAAAAATTAAGCTTTTCCAAGTATGTTGACAACCGCTATATACGCTGAAATTGGGTTGGCAGTGGCACCTTTGTTTTCCATGTATTTCAACGAACCGGTCCATTCTCATTCGTTTACCGATACAAATTTCCACACATACTTTAGAGATAACATAAACCTTTTCTTTGGAAAGTTTATGTCAACTTCTAAGTTAAGAAGGGTGTTGTTGGAAGAGGAAGACAACACTTGGCGCCTTGAGGAAATGAAAATGGTGGATGAAAAGGGGGACGTGAGACCAGGACATCTACCATTATTAGAAGATTTGTTTGGGTGGACTGATGTTTTCGAAATTATTGTCAAGCAGCAGATTGCGCATCTTGAAGCTACACACAGCGAATATATCATACCGCCGTTTCTACACAAGTTTGTCAACCCAAAACCTGAATTAGATCTTTCTACCCCAATCTATGCAATGGCTAATCTGCCCCTTAGAGTTTGCTTAGGCTCTTACACCGACGCATTCCAAGCAAACATGGTTTTATTAAACCTTCAAGTGGCTCAAATACAAGTCTTTCACAATGTGAAAGGAGTCAACAATAGAACGGCAGTAATGGGACGAAGTCGACGCTATCATGAAATTCGCATGCTTACTTCATCAACTACTATGTTAAACCAACTCCCTTGAGAAAGGGAACAACAATAGTTTGCTCGAATACCCGTGGAATAGGACAAGAAAGCTTCATTGAGAACTTTCATTTGATGCAAATGAAATACAAAGCTCAAGTGTTTGTGTTTACAGAGTCAAGAATTTCATCAAGTGGATTACAGTGTGTGGCCAAAATGTTAGGTGACTATTGGGGTTACTTGTATTTTGGTGATTTCGACGTAAAGGGTGGTGTTGTTGCCTGTTACAAGAAGGATGAGGTAAATGCAATGGACTCGAACAATCCATTCGAAGCGGAACCATGGGTTGCATCAATGATGTTAACGGTAGGTTCACTAAATGATGATTTCGTTTATCAATGTTGTAATGCAGCCGAACATGTACTAATATTGATTTTATTGGAAAACAGTTGCAGGGGGTAAAACGAATTAGTTCCACTATGGCAGAAACATGATAGACAGAAATATCGAGAACCAGTCAGTACTACAACATTAACAACATTGTAGGCTTAAAATTCAGCTTGTATTTGGTATTGAACTCAGTTAATGGTAGTTAGGGCGCAATTAGGTCATGTTGATGATTTGTATTTCGCATGTTAATGATGAAAGTTGGTTAAATAAAGATGCGCATGAGTAGTAGTTATCGGTGATTATAATGATGTCAATGGTGTATTATTATTATTATTATTATTATTATTATTATTATTATTATTATTATTATTATTATTATTATTATTATTATTATTTGTTTTTATGTTTAATTTGATTGTAACTTTATGGAATGTAATGAACATGTTAACATTGCAATTATTAGCAACCTTTAATAGTAGGAATGGTTTAGTTTTAGTAAAATAAACGCAAAAGTAGCCAACTCGAATAATGAAGACACGTTGATATTTAAAATTTGTCAAAGGGCCATTATTTTCGGACCATCTATGGGTTGCTAGAATTTGCACCATCAGTTGTTTGGACCAAAGAAGTTGGTAGATTCATTTGAAGAATATGGACCATCAACTTGTTTGCAACCATTAGCCAAAAAAAAAAATGAAAAAAAAACAACAACAAAATGGCACCCCATCAATTCTGTAGCCCAAAATAATTAGCCCAAATAACTTTAGCCCACAAGCAAGTGACTATAAAATCTTAGCCCAAAAGTATTAGAACACGAAAAGTTTAGAAAACCACTAACATAAAACTTTAACCCACAAATAAAACTTTAACACACAGATAAAACTTTAGCCCAAAAGCAGCAAAAGGTCTGCTGTGACAATAACATAAGTAAACATTACCACATTCCCCATGACCTTTCAACACTACGGCCCAAAATTTCACAAAAGTCCAAATGACATGGTATTAACGTTAAAATTGTAGCCCAAATATGAAGGCAAAAAGAAATCGTTGACCATCAGCATATCCCCTACATCTTTCCCACGTTGTGAATGTAATCCGCCATACATCCCCAAAAAATAGATAGCGGACTGATGAAAACACCCTGAAAAAGTGTAAAAGTATTTCGTATGTAGCAAGAATAAATTTGTTAACTGCAACATACAAATAACATTAAGGCATAAAATCTATTAAACATCACTGCCAATTTAGTTGTATAGGGCACAAGTATCCTACAATTTTATAGCCAAATCCTTTTATTGCTCCTAAGGGAATTGTTCTTACGGGAATTCCATAAATCCATAAGCAAACCATACATGAAAACGCCAAAACTAATTCATTAACACATAAAACTTCTTCCAATATCAATCATAATTAACTTCAAAACAAACTATTGAATGAAACAATAGCAACAACTGAGTAAATTCAAATTCCATAAATCCTCAACCAAATCATACACGAAAACGCCAAAACTAAATCATTATCACATAAAACATCGTCCAATCTTCAACTTATCCAAAAACATATTGAATCAAACAACAACAAATAATCAATAAATTGAAATTCCAAAAATCCACAAGCGAATCATACATGAAAACGCCGAAACTAATTCATTATCTATTTCCACTTCGATCTATCACAACAAATCAAACTTAAAGTCAAACAAAACGACGAAGAACAAACAACAATATAATGCGCGATTAAAAAAAACCAAAAACCTCAAACAGAATTAAAGCAAGAATTTAAGGCCAAATCCTTTTTTTCCTCCTACAATGAGTAACAAATTCAGGGCACACTTATCCCACAACTGTCGCAACTAATTTTAGTTGCAGAATCAAAATATAACACCAAGTTGCATATATCTTCTCAACAAATTGCCTATTCAAGCAAGGGGGGTATGTTGTAGTGTCCTCTATATTGCCTATTAGAAGCTTTTGGAAGAAGAAGGAGCGCTTGCTGTACTGCTGCTGCCCTTATAGAAAGACTTTTCGATAAGAACGGACATACTCACTTTAGCCCTACTACTAACAGGGAGACTACTTCCCTAAAACAAACCAAACACTTAAACAAAACTGGTGAATGAGCAGAGATGGAAGGGGGGAGGTAATGACCAACCACAGTATGATAAGAATCCATTGGCCATTAACAAGACCCCTATCAATTCTAGTAGGTATTCTAGCTTCACCTTGACCCTTGTTAGACCATAAGAACCAATGCTTTTGAGCTCACCTAATTCCAAATCCAATAGACAAAAAGGGATTTCAAACAATTCTGTATCCCCATTCAATCTATCACTTGAGAGAGTGGAATTTCAATCACCAGCAATTATCAAAGGAGTGTTTTGAGAACTAAAGCTTTGAAGTCCCCCGCCAAAGATCCTTCCTAGTATCCACAATGTGCAAACCATAAACAATACACACCAGACAAGCAAAGGAAGAGGTTTTACATGAAACTAAACAAGCATTCACTCCACAAAATCTACATTCCACCCCAACCAACCTTAGGATATTAGTCACAGTTGCAATGCCAACCCCAATTAGAACAAAAATTTCGTTTTATTTCTATGACATACTTAAAAGTACCGGTTACCAAATTACGAGTATAAATTTGCAAGAAATTAATAATAAATTCATAAGAAATTTTGAAATAGTCAACAAAATTGTTCAAAATTACAACTACAAAGGGTTAGAAATAATTACCTAGGTCAATCATAGACACTGAAACACATCGGGGTAATGACTGTTGGAGTACAACCACACGGAATAATCCCATAGGTGTGTGTCTACAAGACATTCGTATCCACGACACCCATACCTACGAATTCCTTATCGCCATTTAATTGTTCACCTTCTTCTTCATTCCTTTCACATATCACTTTAGGTTTTCCAGCAACGGCAGTAACGCCTGTCCCAGCCATGGGTTTTCTTTTACCTGTAACAATAGGACGCTTTTGCCTTCTTAATCTCGTGCCAGTTTTGTTAACGTCCCCCACTAACCTATTACGAAGGTTGTACTTCATTTGCGTGCTCTTCTCCATCAATACCACCTTCCTAGATTTCTTGTCTCTTTGACGAAAATTGTATCTAATTTGTGGCTTCTTCATTGTTGGTAAATGGAGGAATAGGGATGGGATGAGGGAATGAGATAGGGATGATGGGAAGGGATGAGGGAATGAGGGGGATCGGGATGGGGAAATTTGATGATAAGAGGGATTTTGATAGGGATGATGAGATGATTAGGTTTTAGGCAATTTAGAACTCAAATTAATTTATCTAAATATGGACTCACCAACTACTACCCCGTTACAACCTTTACTTGGAAACGGGACTGTTACTTCAAAAAAGACGCATATACCCCTTTAAATACAAAGCACATATCTAAAAGTTTAGAAACCAGGAATTTCTCCACATAAACAAATAACGACAATTAAACTTAAAATACATAATTCAAATGTAAAAAAAATTTAAACTAAAAAAGAGAAATAAAGAGAGAGAAAAAATTAATATTAAATTAAAAGTAAAAACAGAAATTAAATAAACTACGTAATTTAAGACCATTACCCTCTCATATATTGGTTAAAAAAACTATTTAAATGAGGAGTAAGACCACTAACCCAATCCAATAGTTGGGTTAAAAAATCAATAGCCCAACTAAAGAAGTACATGGTAACAAATGTTGACAGTTGTCCCTACTATTTCATAACTTCACATGCCTCCTCAACTTCTTCTATTTGTTCCTCAACTTCAAAGTTCATAGTTCATTATCCATGACATAACAATTTTGCAATTACTTTGCTTAGCATTTAAAACTACTTGAGTTGCTTGCCCCAAATCCCCTCAAGGTCTCAATCTTCAAAACCTTTTCTTTTTCTTTTGTTTTTAAAAGATTAAAGTTTTGTTTTTTCTTTTTCTTTGAAAGAGGGATAGCATGGGTCTCCCCCATGCTACTCTTCTGGATCTAGCCATGGGTATCTATACTATATATAGAAACATAAGGAGCAATTTGTCATCCGCCACGTGTCACCTCTTCTATTAATAGAGGACATGACACATAATCAAAGTTCAATAATTCTCATCCAAACAGTTCATTTCAAGATTTGAACCTGTGACCTTTTAATTCCAAAGTAATAAGGTTAACACTAATCTATGAATCATTTTATGTTAACAATGTAAACATAAAACTTTATAAATAATTATTTACTAATTAAAGCATGCGTATGATTGCATTAATTATAGTTATACAACTCTACTTTCTATTATGCTTACATGTGTGTATCACCCTGGCTGCTCATATATTATCCGTTTAATT
The DNA here is from genome assembly GCA_016808085.1 of Suaeda aralocaspica. Taxonomy (NCBI): domain Eukaryota; kingdom Viridiplantae; phylum Streptophyta; class Magnoliopsida; order Caryophyllales; family Amaranthaceae; genus Suaeda; species Suaeda aralocaspica. The sequence continues at coordinate 67,034 of PYUH01000196.1, forward strand.
AATTTTCATTGATTAATTTTCAATTTCTCGGTAATGATAAATAATAATAATAATAAAATAAAATAAATTAAATTACCAAAATTTTGTGGTATCGTAACATTCACAAAAAACCTTCAAGTTTTGAGAATTTTGCCAAAATTTAAAAGTAAAAACCTTTAAATATTATTAATTAACATGAAAGTAACTATAAAATATGTTAATATATAGAGAGAATATTGAGAGAATGTAAAATATGTATTCTTCTTATTAAAATCATTTATATACATAATATATATACATATGGTTATAACACTAAGGGGCACAATGCTTTCAAATGGTACATTCAATAGACATATTCTTTGAGAATTGTTACGGATATAATGACGCACACAATATTTTGATAAGGCTCCCTCTTAGACGACAGTTATATTAAATAATCTAATGCATGTTAAATATGTGTATGCGCTTGAATGTTGCCTCATTAAAAACCTTACCAGGAAAACCCAATGGGAAAAACCATGGTTAGGAAAAAGAGTACAACGCGCATTTACTCCCCCTCATGTGTACATCATTGAAGATCTTTTAGGCGACGCAATCCCATGGTATGAGTTAACTTCCTAAATGTAGCGGTTGGAAGTGCTTTAGTAAACAGATCTACTAAGTTCTCGCTTGAACAAATCTTTAAGACATTAATTTTTCCATTCTTCTGAAGATCATGTGTGAAAAAGAATTTTGGTGAGATGTGCTTTGTTTGGTCACCTTTGATGTATCCTTCTCTAAGTTGTGCAATGCATGTTGCGTTATCCTCATATAGAAATGTTGGAATTTCTTTCCCGGATGTCAAACCACAACCTTCTCGTATATGATGAACATCAACCTTAGCCATACACATTCACGACTAGCTTCATGGATTGATAATATCTCTAAATGGTTAGAAGAAGTAGCTGCAATAGTTTGTTTCATAGAACGCCAAGAAATAGTAGTACCACCACATGTGAACACATATACAATGTGTAATCGAGCATTACGAGGATCAGACAAGTATCCTGCATCTGTAAAACCAATTAATTCTTCTTTGGCTAGATTATGAAAAAATAAATCCATGTCTTTTGTACCTTGAAGATAATGAAGTATGTGTTTAACTCAATTCCAATGCCTTCGGGTAGGGCATGAACTAAACCTTGCCGATAAATTGACTGAAAAAGATATGTCAGGTCGAGTATGAATTGCAAGATACATTAAAGCACTATAGCACTTAAATATGGTACTTCAAGACCAAGAATTTCCTTATCAGTTTCCCAAGGGTGGAATGGATCTTTATCTACTTCAAATGACCTTATAACCATTGGGCTGTTCAATAAATGTGTTATATCCATATAAAATCTTTGTAGTGTTTTTTATGTGTATGTTGTTTGGTGCACAAGGATTCCATTGTTAAAGTATTCAATTTTTAAACCCAAACAAAACTTTTTCTTACCAAGATCTTTCATTTCAAACTCTTTCTTTAAATACTCCATTGTTACTGAAATCTCTTTAGGAGTTCCAATAAGGTTAAAATCATCAACATACACTGTAATAACCACAAATCCTGATCCAAATTTCCTTATAGAAATACATGGACTAATTGGATCATTCTTATAGCCTTCTTTCAACAAGTACTCACTCAAACGTTGATACCACATGCGCCCAGATTGTTTCAACCCATGAATAGATCTATTCAGTTTAATTGAAAATTGTTCTCGAGAACCTGAATCTGTTGCTTTTGGCAACTTAAAACCTTCTAGGAGTTTCATATAAATCTCATTATCCAGTGGGTCATATAGATAGGCAGTTACTACATCCATCAATCGTAAGTCAAGTTTTTCTCTTATTCCCAGACTAATTAGGAATCTAAAAGTTGTTGCATCGACCACAGGAGAATATGTTTCATCATAGTCAATTCCTAGTCTTTGTGAGAATCCTTGTGCAACTAACCTTGCTTTATATCTAACATTTTCACCCTTTTCATTACGTTTTCGCACAAAGACCCATTTATAACCCACGAGTTTTACACCTTCAGGTATACAGACTACGGGTCCAAATACTTGTCTTTTTTGAAGAGATTTTAATTCTGCTGTAATTGCTTCTTTCCATTTGGCCAATCATCTCTTTGTCTACATTCATCAATGGACTTTGGTTTATGATCCTTATTTTTATCATCATTATTATCCATAATTTCTAATGCTACACTGCATGCAAAAACATCATCGACGTCGATTTGAGTTCGGTTCCAAGTAATTCCTGACATGACATGATTTGTTTAAATTTCTTCATTATCAGGTACCTTTTCTTTCTCTATCATGTCTAAATTTTCTTCTGAAAATTTTTCCAAATCAAGTACTTCCTTGATTTGGTCATCATTTATCTTTACTCCTTGTCTTTTTCGAGGAATTTTATCTTTGGAACCTATTGGTCTTCCACGCTTCTGGTGTGCTTTAGTTTCACTAGCAACTTAATTTCGTCCTTTTGGAACATCAATTTTAATTGGAGCATTTACAGCTAGAATATGTGACTTAGTCACTCTTTTTGGATCAGTAAAAGCGTCTGGCAATCGATTTGCTAAGCTTTGTAAATGAATTATCTTTTGAACTTTTTGTTCACATTTATTCGTACGAGGATCAAGATGAGATAACCGTGATTCATTCCAACTAATTTCTTGGTCCAGCTGTTTCTTTTCTCACTCTAAACTCGGGAAAACTAACTCATTAAAATGACAATCAGCAAAATGTGCAGTGAACAAATCTCCTGTGGTTGGTTCAAGATATTTAATAATTGATGGGGATTCAAAACCAGCATATATTCCTAGTCTCCTTTGATTACCCATCTTGAAGCGTGGTGATGGAGCTATTGGAACATAAACTGCACATCCAAACATTCTTAGATGGGAGAAATTTGGTTCCTTACCATTAACCAATTGAGATGGGGAGAATTTATGATAACTTGTTGGCCTGATGCGAATTAATAATGTAGCATGTAATATAGCATGCCCCCAAGCTGAAATTGGAAGGTTAGACTTCATAAGCAATGGTCTAGCAATCAATTGTAGATGTTTGATTAATGATTCTGCTAGACCGTTTTGTGTATGAACATGTGCTACTGGATGCTCAACATTTATCCTTATGGACATACAATAATCATTAAAACTTTGAGATGTAAATTCACCAGCATTATCAAGACGAAGAGTCTTTATAGGAGTATTGGAAAATGTGCTCGTAATTTGATTAATTGAGCAAGAAATCTCGCAAATGCTAGGTTACGGGTTGATAACAAAGATACATGTGACCATCTAGTCGATGCATCGGTTAAAACCATAAAATATCTAAATGATCCAAATGGTGGATGAATTGGTCCACATATATCCCCTTGGATACGTTCCAAGAAGTTAATAGTTTGATCTTTTATGGTCAAATATTCAGATTTTAGTGCATCATGGGGTGATGGCGAAGGAATATCATAGCCTTGGCTTTATCTTGACTTGTTGCCTTATTCCCCTCTTTAATTGTTTCACCAAGGCCCTTTGCATCCAAGTGTATTTCAGCATCCAATACCCATGATAAACAATTCTTCCCGGTAATATTTAGAGCCACAAACTCAAGTTTGGCAATGTTCGACATACTTCACTATTGAACAAAAATATTATAATTAAGGATTTAATAATAATAATAATAATAATAATAATAATAATAATAATAATAACATTAATAATGAAGTCAAGTAAAATAAAAATATATTAGGGTCATTTGATTTAAAAGGAAATGACTACTGTAAAATATTACGTGAAATAAAATATATTGCAAGTAATATGGAGCAAGAGGGTATAATTTACCGACTTGAATATGTCTTTATATATAATACTATATACTAAAGTATATGTTATTGCTACACTTTTTGTAGAAACATAATGTAGTTTGGCACATAGATGGAATGAATGAACGTGTTGCAATGATTCACGATTATCCATAAGTTGGTGGAAAGACATTAATTTTAAAAATATCTTGGGCAATAATTACTTAGGTATATGTTGCATTGGAATGGAGTCAAACGCATACTTCATTATCTTCAAGGTACAAAAGACATGGGTTTATGTTTTATAATCTAGCCAAAGAAGAATTAATTGGTTTTGCAGATGCTGGATACCTATCTGTTCCTCATAATGCTCGATCACAAATTTTAATAAGATGATAATTTGTAAAATAAAAACATACATTAATAATTTCCTCCTTCAAATTCCTTTTGAAAATTTTCTTAACAATTGTGTAGAGAATTCATATTGATAACGCAATATGAAAGTAACCATAAAATATGTTAATATAGAGAGAGAATATTGAGAGAATGTAAAATGTGTATTCTTATTATTAAAAACATTTATATACATTAATATATATTTTCCTTTTATTTTGATGTACTATTTTATTGATTATATTTACTTAGATGTTTAATATGAAGTATGAAGGTTTTACATTTTTTTACATATTACGAATATTTTAAAATACAACAATACAAAAATTGAGACACCTACAATGCATTAATATTCCACCATATCAATTAAAGTTTGACCTTTTAAATAATTCGGTGCTTTTGCACCGGCACAATCTAGTTACTTTTTAAATTCAAAGTTGCTTTTATTTACATGCATGTCATATTGCCATTTGAGTTGGTTTTCAAAAAAAGATGCTTCATGATTAATAAAGCCTTACAACTTGGTTAGTAAAGTCTAAGGGGTCTAGAGGGAGAAACTCTAGAGTGTGTTTTAGCTAGGACTTCCTAGGCTTCCATTTTTCATAGTTTCTTCATAGCTTCAGTACTCATTCCTTTAACTTACTATTATCCTCTGCTTAGTTATCACTGAGAATTTGGCTTGCGAGTTTATGACACTTTAGGTTATAGAAATACTATGAGCTATTCTGACCCAGTAATCTCCTGCGATTCTCCAAGATCGTGGAGTTCAATGGGATCACAATCCTCCTCACAACGAGGACCAATGGTGGAGGGGGATGCATATGATGCCAAGAATGATCGTAACTATCAACTGGCCATGATTGGTACAGTTGTCGACTCCTTAACTTTCAAGGAAGACGATCATCAACAATGGGTGAATAAAGACTGGATTAGGGATGGTGCAACTCTAGTTGAAGAAATAAAGAAAACTATCTTCTTTTTCTGTACCCACCCTTATGATCGTGACTTTCAAATGTTGAAAGGATCGGTTAATTTTAGGGGGCGCTTATAGTCGTCAAGCCTTTGTTTTCAGTGGTTAGCATTGCAAATTGTGTTCCGAAATCAGTTAATCTATGGATCACAGTAGAAGGAATACCTTTTGAACAGTGTAGTGGGCACACGGCTGGAAAACCGCTCAGTATAATAGGGAGAGTCATTGAACATGGCTATGCTTCAGCTACCCCTGGTCTAAAGGGTCTAATCCGAGGACGAGTAGTAGTCAATTTTCATGATCCACTAACTCCACGGTGTTACTACGAATTTCAAGATAATCATTTGGTATGGGCTTTCTTTCGTTATGAAGGTGTGTCTGAGTTTTGCAAACGTTGTGGTAGAGTCGGGCATAAATGAGCAAAGTGCCAACGCCAAGAAATAGAGGTCCATAGAGATATTGAAGCCATGCTCCAAAGAATTTCTCGAGGAAACCACTTCTTCAGGGACCCCCACTTGAATCAATTCTACACCAACAAGATTATTGGGCTCGAGAAAGTAGAAAAAAAATAGAACTACCAAATTTAGCTTCAAAAACTTGGAATCAATTACAGAACGGGAAAAGGATGGCTCTAGTGAAGAGGATGAGGAAATGGAATACCACCCAGTTTCAGCAGAGGAAAAGGTGGAGGAAAGCCAAGAGGTTTCCTCGAAAAAGGGAGACCGCTGTCAACCCCCTCTACACTCAAAAAGGAGGCGAGATGATCAAGATGATGAAGACAATAACCCCAACAAAGATGAAGGAGAAGGAAGGCAAGGTTCCTCGCAAAAACGACATGCCACCATAAGGAGCCGACGAGGGTTCCCAACACTACACCCATTACAAATTCACAAAGCTAAAAATGTGCAGCATCGATATTACCATTATGATTCCACTGGGAAAAGGCAAAGGCAAACCCAATTACCTACTGATTGAGAGGGGAAAAGAGCTCGTACTCAGCCATGTTACAACTTTATCCGCAGCCTCCTAAACAGAAGAACATCAATAAAAAAAATATTGCACCTTGGATCACCCTTCCAAAAAGTCTAAGTGTTGCATTCACAACCTAGTTAAAGTGACTAGAAAAGGCTCTTTCTCAGTCTTACTCACTTCTCGTCCCACCAGAGAGGAGGATAATGGTGGCCATGGCTTTATGATACTTAGGAGGAAGGTGATCTGTACTCGCCCAGCGACACGTACCGGTCGCTTGTCCAGCTCAGGTAATTCAATTTCTACTATTCTAGCCTTCCTATTTTGCACTAGGTCCGATGCGAAAATAATTAAGAGTGGCTCACCTTCTTCAAATTTTCACTGTTCCAACGACATGCATAAATCACCACCATCCTCATTATTTCAAAATCCACTATTAACTGACAACAAGTCCCTAAACTCCCTCTTCATTAATTATAATATTCACTGTGTATGCTTATTTTTTGCTTTGTTTAGCAATATCTCCCCTCTTAATAGAATTTTCAGGGTTGTTCCTTTTTCCGAGACTGATTTTAACATTAACTTCCATTATTTCCTCTTTTCACTATTCCAACCATTCTCTTTACTATTAATAGCTACTACGAATTGCACTTATCTCAAGTTATCTCAGATTTTTACCACTCCCTCCAATCTTAAATTGTTCGTCTCCTACTAGGGTTTATTCTAATGTACCACTTATTTTTTATTTTTCCAAAAAATGTCAAACCCTCATGATATCAACCCCTCCCAAGCCAATTATCCTTTTGATAGGCAAACTCACTACTTGGTTAGACCTGGGTTAAAACTAGATGAAATCAGGACCAGTATGAAATTATCTTTCCTCAGTAAATGGATTTGCAGTTATCCTTATCAACCAGTCCTAGAGAACCACAAAAGAAAGGAAATGAAAAGGGTAAGAAGTATGCGGCTAGAAAGAAGAAGAGAAAACTTTGAGTAGTCAACAAAAGAACACTGAAACTGCAAATGCGGGGAACAGGCAAAGTTTTGGAGGATTGGGGAGAACCGAGCAGGAAGTTGGAAGTTCCGGACCTCAATGTTGCGTGTCGTGAAATGACGGCAAAGGTTGCTCTTCTGAATGGTATTGCAAATCCTATTGGGAAGGCTTTAAAGGAGGACACAGGTACTCAGCGATGGTGATGTACTATTTCGGATAAAGAGTTGGGTTTGTGGGATTCAGTAGGGGACTCAGAGGAGGCTATCAGCTCGCTGGGAGGATAGGGAGGTTTAGGCAAGGAGGAAGAGGGTTCTTGGCCACCTTGGAGAGGCCAATTACAGGAATATGAAGCTCCTCAGCTGGAACTGGGGTGTTGGTGAGAAAGGCTCCCTTACAATCTCCTTGATTCACCATTTGGCGAGTAACCTAGCAGTGGATTTTATCTTTCTCTCTGAAACCAAATGCTCTGTTAAGATGTTAGAATGTGTCGTTTTTAATAAAGGTTTTACTAGTTGTACTAGTGTGGATAGTGTAGGTTCGAGTGGTGGCCTTTTCCTTTGTTGGCCACCATTGATTAATTTAGATGTCATTGCATTCTGTTGTAACTTTATTTTCTGTTATGTTTCTTCTATGTCGAATAAATTAGTGTATGTTGTTTGCTACCATGGCCCTCCTGTTGTAGCGGCTCGTCGAGAGGTTTTTGAGAACCTTATTATGTTGCTTAATGTCTATTCCGGGGATACTATCCTCATTGGGGACATCAATCAAGTGGTGTTCTCAAGGCACAAGAAAGGAAGGAACTCTTACTCTTTGGGGGCTAATCTCTTTGCTAACTGGGCCCTTAGCCATAACCTGATTGAAATTGTTTCAAAAGTAAACCAGTTTACTTGGAGTAATAATAGAACTCAAAATGCAAATATAAAAGAAGTCCTGGATAGAGCTTACTGCAATGACAATTTCCGGTGCAATTGGCCTAACACCAGTGTTTGGAATTTTCCCATTATTATCTCTGATCACTCACCAATTCAGTTGGACACCAATCCCACTACTAACAAAAGGAAAAGACCCTACAAGTTAGTGAACTGATTCCTGGAGAAAAGTGAAGTCCCGGAAATTTGCAATCACTCATGGCAAACAAGGATTCAGGGGTCACCGGCTTTTCACCTTCAGCGAAAATTGGAATTAATTCTAAAGCGTTGCAGACAATGGTGCTTAAACTTTCGAAAACAAAACGGTATTATCTGGGAAGATATCTTGCATGAAGTTATGAAAAAACAGAATGGTGAAGGGGAGGGGATTGGTACGGTACTTGAAAAGGAGTTTCGGGCACAAACAGAGGAAATGATTAAGTTAAGGCTAAAATTCTAGAGACAGCGAGCCAAGACTAAATGGGAAGCACATGGAGATCAACATACCCGATGTATCTTTTCTAGTGTCAAAACCCGAAAGGCTAGAAACGAAATAAGGTGTATCCAACTAGATCGCAACTCTTGGACCACAACAAAGAAGGAAATCAATGAAGCGTTTGTCAAACATTATGAAGATTTATTTGGAGGCCCGACCCTCCGTGCCTAAGATGGTTCTAGGGTGCAATGGTTTGATCAACTCCCACAAGTCTCCTCTATTGATGCTCAGAACTTGACTACCACCTTCTCGAATGAGGAAATAAGGAATACGGTGTTTGGTCTCCCCAATTATAAATCTCCGGGGCCGGATGAAATATGTGCAAAAAAATTTCCGTCTTCATTAGAACCTCATAGGTGTGGACGTTTGTGATGCGGTGCGTGGCTTTTCAAGGGAGGAAAATTGTTAAAAGAGTTGAATAATACCCTTATTACCTTAATCCCAAAGGTTGACTCTCCGGCGACGGTGAAGGATTTTAGGCCAATCAGCCTATGCAACACCTCCTACAAAATAATTTCAAGATGCCTTATCAGCGCTTAAAACCAATAATGAAAAGGATAGCAGGGGAACATCAAAATGCCTTCATCTCGGGGAGACTAATGTCGGATAACTCGATTATTTGTCATGAACTCACACATTGGGTAAAACGGAAAAAGAAGGGGAAGCAAACTCATGCCATTCTTAAGCTAGATCTTAGTAAAGCCTATGATCGCCTGCGATGGGACTTTCTTCATCGATCTTGTGCTTACCAAGTTTGGCTTCCCACTTGTTTAGATCAATTGGATTATGGAGTGTGTTACCTTAGTGTCTTACAAGATTCTCATCAATGGAGTGCCTTCCAAGAAAATTGTCCCTTCTTGTGGTCTCCGACAAGGCGACCCCCTTTCCCCTGTATGGAAATACTCTCGAATGGTCTCAATTATGTTGATAGTGTTGGCCTCCTCAAGGGGATCAAAATTAGACGTAGGGCCCCGAGGATCTCGCACCTCTTCTTTGCAGATGGCGCTCTATTTTTCTTTGACACAACAAACCAGTCATGCGTCTCTATGAAGAGAATTATTGATGGATTCTGTTTAATTTCGGGTGAAATGGTTAACTTTGATAAATCTTTGATAATGTTTATTGAAGGGAAATGGGTGCTTTGAGAAGCTCTAGTCATCAAAGATGATTCTAAGCTTAACGACGTCCATAAAGTAAGATATGTGAAAAACTTGTGGCACTCAAATCGGGAATGGAACTTCAACCTCCTCCGTAAGTTGTTCGGTACCGAAGATGTTGACAAGATTCGAAGCATTACCGTCCCAAATCGACAGTGCCTTGATACGTTATATTGGAAACACAACAAAAATGGGGATTACACTGTTAAATCAGGGTACTGGTTGCAGTTCACCAGCTCGTTGTCAATTCTGGCCACTAAGATTTGGAGGATCATTTGGAAAGCATAAATCAATGTCAAATGGAAAACCTTCATATGGAGAGTCCTCCAGGACGCCCTTCCTACTAAGGCTAAACTTGCTCAACAGGGTTTGAGTGTGGATACTACTTGTCTCTTCTGTGGTACACATAGGGAGACAACAGAACATTTATTCAGAGACAGTGACTTTACTCAACGTCTGTGGATGGCTTCCAACTTGGGTCTTCGAGTGAATCATTATCATTTCATTAGCCTTCATACGTGGCTCACAGACATGATAACCTACTTATCACATGATACCCGGAGATGGGAGGATTTAGCATCTGGGAACAATGTAATAGTATGGTGTTTGACAAAGGCAAGTTACAAGTAGACACCCTGATGATGAGAATTGCCACACTAAAGAAAGAATGGTCAAGCCAGATAGCGTCCCGAATCTGGTTGTTACGACCTACTGAAAGAATAGCCACTATAAGTGAGCCGCTATTTTGAGAATGGGGATGTAATAATAGCTACCAGCAAGTGGTAGAAGTTCAGGTAGATGGTGCCTGGAAGAGAAGAAGAAAGAAAGAGGAAGTAGTGGCCTCAGCAGGATGGCAGATTACTACAGCAAGGAATCAGACCTCGGGAAAGTGCAATGTCCAAGCGACTACTCCATTACAAGCAGAAATGTGGAGCATATATATGGGTATTATGCATGGCAGCGACTAGGGGAAGGATTTACTAATAAAAACGGACTCGTCTAAGGCTGTCCGAGCTTTTCTTAATCACTCTTATTCGGATATTACCATCAGACATTTGGTCCCAGACATTAAAGAATATTATAATAGTTTAAGTTTTATTAAGATATGTAAGGTAAGTAGGGAAGAGGTTCATAGCGCTCATGATCTTACCATTGTAGCAAGAAATGAAGCTCTCCGAATGAGCCTCTAGTGTCAAAATGTGATTGCTATTTAATTCACCATTGTAAAAAAAATAAAATAAAGTTGGTTTTCAAAACAACTCTTTTTGGACAATTTGGCATTACTCATTGACTTTGTTAGTTAAGTTCTTATAAAAAAAAAAAAAAAAAAAATTCACGTACAAAAATGGCTTTAGATTGAGCTCAAAATGAGGTTTTTTCTTTCTTTTTTATTTTTAGTTGATGGTAGATGAAGATGGTATATTGGTAGACTTAATTAGTTAGCGTGTAAGAGGAAGGACTTAAAATAATTTTAAACTAAAAAATTTGTTGATGGCGTCAACCATTTTTTAAAAATTTAAGGGGTATTCCGTGAATTTTGAAAAAGGATATCAGACTACCAGATGAATTTGCAAAACTTTAAGGATGCCAGATAAAAAGGCCAAAAATTAGATTTAAGTGAGAAGTTAAAAGGGCAATAGCACCCTTAAAAAGGAAGGGGAAAGACGGTACGTAGGGTGACAGTTCAGGCTCAATACGACCCTATTCCACTCCGCTTCGAAGAAAAATCCGCTCTGGAATCCGCCTTAAAATATGCGCTTCCAACTCCACCAAAAAATCCGACTCCGAAAGTCATAATCTGAGTCGGCTGCTAAAAATAATCCGAGTTATCCCAAAAATCATAAAACCTTGTTAGATCTCTGGCTCCGACTTTGCCTCGTACTTTTATTTCTCCACTTATTAGTTATAGTTATTATTATTATCATTATTATTATTATCATTTATTTTATTTTCATTATCATTACTCCTACTACACTAATAGAATTTATCAACTTAATGTAATTAATTATACACATATATGACCGCTACTAATTAAAATGATTACAACTTAATTATCATTAGGGATGACACTCACTCTACCCGACTCCGACTACCTCTGCTTCGCTCCAAGAGGAGCGAAAAAAATCCACATCCGTTTAAACAATCCGACTACAACCAGACTTGGAGTCGAGTCCTAAAAATCCGATCCGAGTCTGATTCGTTGTCATCCCTAACGGCATCATGCACGAGTGAGAGGAAAGAGCAACTACATAGTTAAAGGGAGAAAAGGGGGGGGGGGGGGGNAAGTGTGTCAGTGTGACTGAAAGTGAGTGATTGATTGTGTGCGTGTAACAGAGTGTGTGAGAGTGAGTGGGGGGTACATCAATGCAAAGGAAAGGTAGGGGCGGCTGCAACAACACAAGGGAAGGGGAAGGGGCAGTGACAACATTGTAGAGGGGAGAGGGCCGAGGGACAACCAAGACAAGAGAGAAGGGGTGATGGGGACGTTAATGGTATTTGTGAGTTGTGGTGGGAAGTGTTAATGTGATGATAAAAGGGTAGTGGTGGTGTTAATGATCTGATGAGTGTTTTGGTTTCATTTTTTTTTTTTATTGGGTTCAATATGAGCAAATGGGAGTGAATGGCAGTTTTTTAGCAAAATACTCCAAGGATGAGATTATTATTGAACAATCGTCTAAAGGAGATATTATTCCACTTAAATTTTCATATAATTAATATCCAAAGGCATTTGGTAAGTTTTAACTATACGAAAGTACCCAATGAATTTTGGAATTTTGAAAAGTGAATGAATGCCTAGTGAATTTTGCAATATAGCACAAGTGAAACACCCAAATTAGTATTCAAGTTATAGATACAAGTAGCCCAACTTAATCTTATACCAATAATCTATAAAACAAGTTCATGTGAACAATGGATTCTTGAGCACTAAAAATAAGCCAACAATATTAAACCACAAAAAAAAAAAAAAAAAAAAAAAAAAAAAAAAAAAAAAAAAAAAAAAAAAAAAAAAAAAAAAAAGTTCTCAGAAGTCAGAACCTTAAGCACCAACTGCTACGATTTTTCGGCAAAGATAGTCAAAACAAAAAATGGCATTGTAAAATGTTGAAAAACTGATAGTTCCCACTTTGTCGGAATCTGCTTGAAAGTTTTCACACAAAAAGCAAGTTATAGCTATGTCAATCAAGATCATACTTCACATGTCCAAGGTATAAGCCGCAAGCAGGAGCCATGGGACTTGCAGCTGTCACAGTTCTTGCATTAAGGATCCTTTCCACTGAAATCGTAATTTATTTATCAGGTTAATCACTTGAACGAAAAAGGATTACCATAAACAAGAAAGCTATACAAGGATAAGCAAATGTAAACTACGCACCATCATCAACCGTTAAATGTCCTGTGCCAACACACTTGAGAACACCAACAAGCAACCTCACCTGATCAATTAAGTAGATTGGTAATAAATTAGTATGCTAAGTAACTAAGTTTGTATATTACCAAGGAATAGTAATGCGAGGATAGTAAATTGATCTTTTTTGAAAAGTTCTAATCTAGAGTCATACTTTGATATGATTATCAATTCTTTATGGGTTCAAGTAACGCACAATGCTAACTAAGCTTTTAGATTATGGCAATGTAGAGGGTTTAATTTAACAAACATTTGGTTATTCTGTTGAAGGAGAGAAAGTATCGCGTTCTTTCATTCAGTTTTCTTTGTCTTTCAAGAAAGCATGTCGTACCGAAGCACAATTGATAAGGATATGGAAAATTGGAAATTGTATTGTTTCACTGAATATAAGATAGGAAATCCTCATAACAATTGATTTGGCCGCGAAAATTTATGCTACTTGCCTAATAAATGTATATTTTATGATAGATCTCAGTCCAATAAACAGCAGATAGTTCCTCCCTACAAAAAAATAAAAAATGTTAAAGTATCTGAAATTAAAGAACAGACCTGATGATATAGAAAAGAGCGGGCACGAGTTTTAACAACCAGGCAGCGGTGCCCCCTCCTAATGCCAAACCCTAGACCAGACCCATTGACCTCTTTTCCACTGTTACTAGGAGCATCAACTACCACATCAGAATCAGGATTATCTGCATACTTGAACGGATCCTCTGCTCCAAAACTACTTGGCTCTCTTTCAGTGACAGATGGAAAATATGGAAAAGAAAAGGACTCAGTAACATGAAGCTCATCTAATGTCCTTATAGGTGATTTAGCCTGTAAACCATAAAAAAAATATAAATAAATAAAATAATAATAATTAATAATAATAACAATATAATAACAACAATTAAAAGCTAACAGAAAAACATATATTGCAGTAGAGGTGATCAACCTTAGCCCGCCCTGTGAGCCCGACCCAGCCCGAAAAAATGCGGGCTTTGGACAACGTATTTCAGGCCCGGCTCGGCCCGATTTTTGCAATTTTCCCGCGGGTTTTGGTGGCTTAAATATAAAAAGTTTAGTTAATTTTTTAGGCCCGGCCCAAAAAAGCCCGCTTAAATTTAATATTATTCCAAACATACTTATGATGAGATTATAAAACTATATATACTTCATAAGAAATGTAATAAGATTAAACTTATAATGATTAAAAGTACCCTAAAAATTGTAATAGGAGGCAGTCAAAGAGAATAATTTACAATAATCACATGGTGTCAAGATGATGATTAGGATTCTTATATGAAAATCACACCATAACGCCTGTCAAACTACCCTAATGTTTTCTGGTTTCTTTTTGAAAACTGACCGTAGTAAATTTTAACTACATCAAACCATGGGCAAATATGTTAATGATTTGTACAGCATATATAATATTCTGGCATTCCTGTGGAAACAATTGAACAAAGTTATTTAGCTTCACTCATAATAAATTGTAGTATTTATGGCTCAAGGGAGTGCAATGAGATATCAAGGATTTGAGACATGAGCCATATTTTAAAAAATCAAATTAATGTAAAAAATAAGTGGCGTATACCACAACTAAAATCTATCAAACACTAAAGGGAAGAGAGAAACAACCTGACAACCAGATGCTCTGAATGAACTAAAGTCGTGATGTCCAGCAAGAATTTTGCACGCTTCCTATCAAAAGGAAAACTACATCAGAAAAGCCTGTAAAATTAATATCAACAAAAGACAAACACTTCAGACAGACCTGCATCGCTCGAAGGTTTAATTCCTCAGGAACATGCCATGCTCGATCTCTCTCAAATGTTGATAATGGTTCTGGGCCAGACAACAAGCGGTAGTAATACCTACATCAAATATAAGAAAATTTCAGATACCCAGGGAATATTGCAAGTGCATTTGAGAAACTGTACTTTTATAAGAAAATGTGGGTATAGTAGCTTAGATGTGAATACCCCTTAGTTTTGGCATATTTTAATGACAGAAAAGAACATCATCATAAAAGTGAAACTGAGCACTTGTGAGTTGTGACTAAACATCCTAGTTATATTTAGATTGAATAGTTTTTCCATGGTTTTTCTTCCAAAAGTGATGACGAAATTGAGGAAACGCATTAAATCAAAATTGTGGAAAATGGAAGATAGCAATAATTTCACGATCCTAGTACTTCTCTTCATATATCCACATTACCCGAATGCAGATCACAAAACATGGTACTTCGTACAAAATGCAGTAAAATTGAAATGGGACTAAGATAAGTCGATAACCATACTTTACGGGAGAATACCAGCTACATGTCTTAACCTTGGAACTATTAAATTCGTTGTGGATCTTTCTCTCTTAATCAAAATAAAAAATAAAAAATAAAAATAAAAATAAAAATAAAAAAATAAATTAAATTCGTTGTGAACAAGATCAGAAATCAATTCATCTAGCATACTATAGTTATGCAATACGTCATGTAGCAAAAGGCAAGTTCAAAACATAACTACATTAGAATGCTTTGATAACAATCACAACAACAAAGCCTTAGTCCCAAATTAATTTGGGGTCAGCTAGACATGAATCAACAATGCTTTGATAACCTCGGGATGAATTTAACCATATACAAGATGCACCAGATTGAAATAAACCGGAGTGTCGTGTCCAACATAAGAAAGAATTAGACAATAAAAAGACATTTTCACTCACTATTAGTGGATTAAAAGAATGGAAAAGGGAATAACAAATACCTACGTGCGCTCTTGAGCCTTATATCTGGCATGAAAATCAGAGGGAACACTGCGTACATCAACAACCGTTATATCACCTTCTTTCTGCCACAGGATAGAATGTATTTGGTGACAATTGTGAAAGCAAAAATACGTTAAGCGGGGAAAAAAAGGGAGTTTAAATGACGATGTCAACACTCATAAGCATACACTGCTAGCTACTCTTGTAAATTACATATACTTGTGGATAAATTAGTCTAAAGGCAGTATTCTAATTGAAACTGATCCTAAGTCCAAAGTAAGAAGCTAAGCCGTAAGAAAGACTATGATTTCAAAAGTAAAATAAGTCACATGTCCACTGCAAGAATAACAGCATTGGTGAAAAATTATGAGTTCCTGGAAGCTTGAAGATGATATTACAATATTTCAAAAGAGGGATTCAAAAAATGTCACCAAATGCAATCAAACCAAACCGTTCTAGCATCATAAGCATAATCATGAGTTAAAGCTATTTGTTTTCAGAGGGTGACATTCTCAAAACCCATAAGAAGATCGCTCAACGTCATTCGTCACTCGTTACAGAATTCTGGTTTGAAACTCCCAAATGTATAGGTAATTCGTCCACATAAGTTCAACCTCTCATTTAGCATAACAGGATTTGAAGCACACACTTGGCTACCCTTTAAAATTTTGATAAAGCAAACAATGGAAAATCTTCGATTAACCTAGAAATTGCAACTGGCAATTACGAAGTTTGACTTCCCCTAATGATGAGATACAGTTGTACTTATCTGACTCAATCCTAATTAACAGGACTTCAGACTACCCCATCAATAGATCCCTTACTCAAAATTGTAGTTAGTAAAATAACAAGAAATAATTAATTCTGCAATATAGTAAGTGAAAGAGGGTTTGTAACCTTTAGTTTGTTTGATTTTTGAGCTTTTGGTTCCTCCACATTTTTCTTTTTGTACAAGGGAGTTGAAAAAACATGCTTCTAAAAGTAAACAAATCAATTGAAAGAACTTATATCTGGTCATTTACATTTTAACTGAAAATCAATACATGCTATTTTCTTTCCCATCAAGGTATCAGCCCAATCTCTACCATAAGAAAGCAATTAATTCAAATTTTATAACTAACAAACAAGCCCTTAACAGAATCAGGATGGTAAGGAGAGACAAGAACTGATTGCTACTCTACAGAATTTTTCATAGCTTATCAACATTCTTTAATAAGCAGCATAGGCTATTTGAGTATACCCACCAATAAGTAAAACAAAAAAAAAAAAAAAAAAAAAAAGGTTTT
>PYUH01000196.1:85433-117598 GCA_016808085.1 Suaeda aralocaspica
AAAAAAAAAAAAAAAAAAAAAAGGTTTTAGGCAATATAGATATCAAAGCAACAAGAAGTTACCTGTAAAAAATGGTTCACAGCTCTTCTAACAACGGAAGGTTCGTGTGGTTGCAACTATACAAGAAAACATGAAGAATTTGTTTAATGAGTCAATGCACTCATGCAGCCATGCCAGCAGCAGAGGAAAAAGGAAAAAGGCAAAACAAGACTAATAGCCCCATCTATATTTGTTAATCATATAACTGACATCAGTCTCCATATTGTATCAGCTATTGAAGGAATTGTTGAATCTTAACAAGCAATTAAGCAGCAAACATTCTCTATAGCATATCAAGTTTCTGGGAATAAGAAATAGGCATCCTATACAAAACACAATGCAGCATGATTAAATCAAGCAGACCCAGTTCTGAGTAGAGCCACCCAAAAACAAAAGGCTTTATTGTAATCAAAAAGAAAAGGAGCGAAGTTTGATTCTTAAACAAGACAAACACCAAAAGCAAAATTTTAGAAACAGTTACTGTGGTAATGCATAAAGACTCCATCAAGAGGGTTTCAACAAAGACAATGCAAAGAGATCTTTTTAAAACAAGCAAGTCGAATTCCCCATCCTAGAAAAAAACAACAAAAAAATAAAATAAAATAAAATAAATTAAAATAAAATAAAATATAGATATATATATATATATATATATATATATATCATTTAAGACTGGCATAGAGAAGAAAGCATCGCGACAACTGATATGGATAATAAAAGCTGAATCACATTGACAAAGAGCCAATCGTAAAGGTACAAATAAGAAGCTTCTTTGCTGGAAGAACATTACCACTTCACCTGGCTTCCTCTTACTAATGCGTTGAACATCAACATGACAAACATTGGATAATGCATGGACGCCAGCATCCTGCATAACAGGAAAGACTACATAAATTTCTAACTGATTAGTTCATTTTCTCAATGTTTCTAATGTGTAGTAAGGAACATATAACAATGCAATTCAAATAACCCACCACATTCCCCCAAAAAAATGGCCTTCCTTGGGGTGTTCACAAAAACTACAGAAAGAGCTATTATTGTTGAACACTTATTCGCCCTGTCTCCTCTGAAAACTACAATAAGAAATTATTGTAGAAAAACATCTTCGCTCCGCCTCCCTCCTCTGAGTACTGAGATAAGAAATGTAGTAGCGAGGAAGAAAGTTCGATTTGTCGATTTTGAGGATAAATTATGAGAGAACCGGTTATGTTGATTTGGGCATGGGGAAAGAAGATCAAGCGTTGCATCAGTTAGAAGGATAGAAAGTTGGGATGAAAAAGATCTTCGTAGAGGTAGAGGAGTCCAAAAATGACTTGGATAGAAGGATTTCGAAAGGAAATGGCAAGTTTGGGTTTACAACCTTATTCAGCTTTGGATAGGAATGAATGTAGAAGGATTTTTGTGGACGACTATACAGGATGAGTATTGGTTCATGCAAGCAACCCCATATCTTTTTAAGACTTTTGATGACGATGACAACACAATTGAATAGAGTTATTAGGAGCAATTTCAGTGTATACATTGTTGCACTGCTCTTTGGGCACATTATGAGCAAACATCAACACTGAACATTCGAGATTATAACGACTTTTCATGGAGAGGTCTTCTAAAAAACACAAAACAACTAAGTAAATGTGATAGGAAATACTTTTCCCATACTTGATAGACTGACTCTAACATGCAAATTCTAAAGGGTCACCTTGGAAAGGAAGGAATATTGTTGTTTGTAAGATTCCTGTTATCTTTCAAACAAATCACCAATTAGGTTTTCAAAAGCAACAAAAGAAGTTGGGACTTCCATGATTTGAGCTCAAAAGAAGAAAGGAAAATGAGGAGCATTACAGTAACACAACAACACCCCTTACCATATATACTTTCACTCATTAATCCAAATTAGAAAGCACGTGACTCTAAATGCATCCACTCTATAAAGTCATTTGATCAGCTATGGGGAGGCTTATTGAGAATGTAAACTTATTCCAAGGCTTGAACAGCTACACAAGAGACAAAACTTTGACCTGAACAAAAATAGCATTCCAAGAGAATTTTCAATGAAAAAGGTTACTTTTTCATTACCCAAAAAAGCATAACTATTTATTGAGCCAGTAATTCTAGCTAATCAACTTGTTAGAAGCCAAACAAAACTCATCAGTACATAATCAATAGCTTCTTTTTGGTTTTGATGCACACTTTACAGCTGACTTGTAACTTATTTTAGCTTAAGGGCTTCTCATATAAATATATAATTAACTTGTAAGAGCTTTAAGACATTGTATCAATGGAAGGTATTATTTCAACAATGGAGCAAAAGAAGGGGATGAAACAAGAACATACCGTTCGGCTAGAACAGAAAATTGAAACTGGTTGCCCCACAAACTTTTGAAACGCCTCCTACACACATAAAAAGCGAAAATCGCACTATCAATTAATTATGAAAAGATTACATCATTGCTTTCCACATGAACAAACTTAAGAAAAGTTTTCCATTAGCAATTTAACAGGATTTTATTACTTAAGCCTTAAAATCACTAACTATTGCAAATTTTCAATGAATAAGAAAGAGAGAACAGCACCAACTAACCAATTCGAAACAAACTAGAATTTACATAAACAGTTAATCCTATAAAAAAAATTAAGGGGGAAAAAAGACAAATAGCTAACCTTAGAAAAATAAAATAATTAGGCATGATTCAACTACAACCCAAATAACATAAATCTTAAAAATCACAACTTATTGCCATCACAACTGCACACATCAACAAATAATCAACAAATTACAAATTTAGCATAATCAATCCATTGCCCCGTTAATAAAATTAATTATAAAAATAAATAAAATCAAAAAATTAAAAACACAGGTAACCTTCAATTTAACCCCACAAATAATAATAATAATAATAATAATAATAATAATAATAATAATAATAATAATAATAATAATAATAATAATAATAATAATAATAATAATAAAATCCATTACCTCAGCATAATTCAACAAAACTACACATATTACAAACCTGAAAATCACTAATTATTACAATCAGAACTACACCCATCAACCAATACTGAATTAAATAGCTTCACATTTAACATAATCAATCACTAATTCATAAAAACAAAATTAAGAAAAATACCCAAATGAAAATTAAAAAAAAACTCAAAATTATCAAATTTCAACAATTCCAATACATGACAAACTAATGTATAAAATAATCACAACCATTGCAATGAAATAATATTAAAAGAACAGAAGACCTGAAGAACACCAACAGAAGTTCTCTGATCAGATTGTTGCTGGGACCCACAAAAACGAGTGCCAATATACTCAAATGCAACTAAGTATCTTTGTAATCCTGGTTTTTGAGGTTTCTTCATTGTTTCTTCACTGTCAATTGATTCTCCTTCTTGTTCAAATTTAGTTTCTTGTTGTTCAATTCTTGGGAGCTTTGGTGGGCGTTGATTGTCACCTGTTAAACTCATGTTTTTGTGGACAATTTGTAGAGGGGTTTTGACTAAATTTGATGATATGCGTAAAGGGTTTAAGGTTTTGTGATTGGGAGCTTGTTGAGTTGAGCGGCTCCCGAACTGATCGTGATCGACTCGGTCAAAGCTCGACTCGAGATATTAATGAGTCAAGTCGAACAAGTCTCAGCTCGACTCAATAAATTCGCGAGCAGCTCGATAACTTATAAAACTAAGGGATTTATAAATAAATAAATAAATAAATAAATAGTTATTTTTATATAATATATTTTGGAACATGTGATTTAGGTGTATTGAGTCATTGGCCTTCCTCAATCTTCTTATCAAATACATCAAATGATCCTATGACAACATCCTCCCTCTCACTCACAAAATCATATTAGGGTTTCTAAACCACTCTCACTCCCTTTCCTCTCTCCCTCTCCAAGTCTCATCTCCCTTCCTCTCAAAGTCTCAGAAGGCACCGACCACGCATCTCCGGCCTCCTATGAAGGTAATGTTTTCGTTTTTTATTTATTTTCTTTTTACTGATTTTGATTTTTGCCGTTCTAACCACCGCCGTTCATTTTGTTTCAGTTTCAATTAATCTTCATTCTCCATTTTCATTCCTTGTTTTCTTCTTTAATTAGCTGCAGAATTATAAAGTTATTTTCGTCTTTTTTTTCCTTTAATTCTTTGTTATTTTAGGTAGTTAAAAACTAATATTGATTTGTGAATTGCATTTGTCACTTCAATCTTCATTTTCTCTCAATTATCGAGTACAATCCATACCTTAAAATATGATATTGATTTGTGAATTGCATTTGTCACTTCAATCTTCATTTTCTCTCAATTATCGAGTACAATCAATACCTTAAAATATGATATCGATTTGTTAATTTCATTTGTCACATTATAGGCTTTACCTACCAGTAAGATTCTTCACTCTGTCTTGTACAATCGACTTAAGTTTAATTGGGAAATGTACGGTCTATTAAAACGTGTTTTCTTTCTCTTTCGGGTGGACAAAGATTCTCAGTGTTCTTCTTCTTCATTTTCGTTCATTAGTTTTGTTTTCAATTAAACTGCAGAATTCGTCGACTTACTTTACTCTTTATTGCTGCCTTTTCTAGGTGATTCTTTATTTTAATTATTTGTTTTCTAAGTTATTAGTTAAAAATATGATATTGAGAGATGTGGGAAGATTGAAGTGAAGATCCAAGCAAAGATTGAAGTGAAGCATTTGAATGTTGTGGATTTTATTATAAATGATTTTATTGTTGTTGAAGACTAGTAATAAATCTTTTTTTTTTTCACAAAGACTTGTATTAAATTTTAAAGTTCGTACTTTGTGATATTGTATGTTTTATTGTATCCTCAATTGGTACAAAAATTTCAACAGGTTTTATGTTTAAGTTATCGAGCTAAAATTATTGAGCTCGAGTCGAGCTAACGAGCCGAGTCAAGCTCTTGACTTGATTACAAAACCTGAAACGAGTCTCGAGCGAACTCGAGTTCGAGTCGAGCACCATCAAAATTTGTCGATCACGACTCGAGTTCAGCATTCTCGAGCTTCTCGAGTCATGAGTCGAGTTGAGCAGTGTACATGTATGATTCGAGTCGAGTCGAGCTATACCTTGCTCGCGATCGACTCGCTCAATAAGCACCCCTATGTAGTAGTAAGGATTATAATATAAACAAAGAGTCAAAGATAGAAATGAAATATACTCTTTTCGAGTTTGCTTTTGAAAATTTGTCACTTACTAGTTACTATCTTATATAAACATTTTTTGTCACTTACTACCTTTAAAAAAAATTGCCTCAAATCAAAATTTTTTGTCTAAATTAAGACCTCTGGTGAAAATAGGTGATGTTATAATTGCACTCTGATGAGGCTATCGCACACCTATCAAAAATAAACCAAACAACTCTAACTAATGTAACTAGGGAAGTAAGGATCGAATCCTCAGGGAAGTAATTAAACTCTATTAGTTCTAAAAAGCTTAAACTGTATAAAGGGCCTTAGTTGAGAATTATTGATTAACTAATTGACTACTGATTAACTACGGGAAATGATGGTGATTAAAACTAATATTTAAGGTCTAGGGTTATTCGGGTCACCAAGAATCAACTAATGGATTTACCAACAAAGAACGTTCAATCTCACAATTATGTCAAATTAGAGCTCACTAATTCTCTCGAACTTAGACTCCCTCAAAACTCGTCTAGCGGCTCTCGCTCATGCCTAGACTAATTCCGCCTATTATTCAGTGGTCTAATTGTGGTATTTTTACCTCTCAGCAACAAATTCGACAATTACCAAAATTACAACTAAATCTGCGCACAATTCAATTGTAAACAAATAAGCCAATAATAGGAAATTGACTACTAATTATGGAATTGAAACAATCTAAGTTAATTAGTCCATTAATTATTCAAGGTTTCCCTAACCCTAGAAAACTAACTACTCACTCATGATCATAAAAACTAAATCAATTGTAGAAAACAAAACTAAAGAAATGATCATAATTAAAGAAATAATCAACAATTATAAAACTAGAAATAAAACAAGAATTAGGGCATAAGAGATTAAAGAAAATAAAACTAGAAACATAAACTAAAATTAAACATGAATTGAGGAGAATAGAATTAAGATTGAATTGAAACCTGAATTTGTATTGAATTGAATGATTGAAAGAATTCACAATAATCACCTCTTTTAAGAGAAAACTAAACTAAAACTAGGGTTCTAGAATAATAGAATGCGTAAATGAAAACCTAGGGAAAATTACATTAAGTACTAAGTCAAAATTCGGTGAAAACGAGCCAAAAACACGTAGAAATCACTGTGCTCGGTCGGCCGGGCATGATGAACCCGAACCGGGCACAGTGCACAAAGACCGGGCATGTTGATCAGGAAGCCTTCGGGCTTCCGGCTTCGCTCGTAACTTCTAAAACTCGACTTCTATGCTTTCCCGGGGCTTCTAAATTATGTCCTAGCTTCCTTTTAGCTACTCCAAGTTGTCTAGACTCTTACTAACTTGCCAAATGCTCGGGATACAGCGAAAATCGATACAAAAGCATCAATTCCTGCAATAAACGTCAAAGCAAAGCAACAAAACTAAAAGCAACTGAAGTTAGTAGAATAGACTCAAAAGAGCCTTGTTAGAGCCAAAAACCATCATGAAATGGGGGCAAACAATGAATATAAAATGAACTTATCACACTCCTATTCCAAACTCCCCCTTAAATTATACCCCAACAAGTTAACAACACAAAACTTCTTCATTTCCACTATAAAACTCAAACATGAAACAACATGGGGAATCAACCACCATTAATGAAGCATCGACCAATCTATCATTTACTATTCAGCAACTTTTTTCACTTCTCAATCTTCTTCTCTCGTTCCTTTTTCTTTCCTTTTTTTCCGTAGGTTATTTCGCTTTTTTTCACTGAATTAATCAACAATAGTGATTGGAATCAGAAGAAGAAGGAAAAACTGTATCAAACGCAAGTAAGAAGAAGGCAGCTACGACGGCAAAGTAAGGAGCGAAAGTGCCAATTACGTCAAAGGCAACTACGATGACCAGAGGTACTAGTGGTGGTGGTGATTTTGATGAAGTGGCGGAAGGGGATTCCGATCTTATGATACCTAATCAAAATTGTACTAGGTTCTTTGTTCTCATCCTTTGTCTAGGGATGACAGGGTAATTATTTTTTAAGACCCAATTTTTATTCCTCTTTTCTATTGATTTGAAGATTGAGCTGAAGCAAATTTTAGAGTTTAGGGTTACATTTATAAGAGAATAGGAAGAGAAAAAGGAACAGTAGAAATTGCAAGAAAACTATATAGAGGGGGAGGGAATAGGAGGGACACACATGAGAGTGCAATTAGAGGGTCAAATGCAAAATCTCATGGTCAAAACCTAAATTCTCATCGGAGGTCTTGATTGACAAAAACATTTTGATTTAAGATAGTAAATGACAAATTGTTTTTTAAAAGGTGGTAAGCAAGGAAGCATGGGGTCGATTAACCCAGGGAAGAACCCATCTTGGGGTCAGCTTGGGGACGGGGACAGTGCGGGGACGACAGAAAAACATCCCTAGCTCGCCAGCGATTGAGTGTGGACGGGTGACTGTTTTGGGGACGTTTTGGGGTCAAAATTCACACATATCAGACATCCCCAAGGCTTGAAGGCGGTATTGTGGTCTCTCGCGGTCTTGTCTCGTGGTCAAGATGACTGAATTGTTGCCGGTAAAACTTTAGCCATGGACCATGGTTATGTTGTTTATGAATAGTGAGTCATGCTATAGAAGTAGATGAACAGTTGTAAGGTGGGCTTATTTTATTCATACAAAGTACTCTAATTAGATTAAATGGGTTGATGAATGCATTGAATGAGGCACAACTTCAAATAAACTTTTTAATAGTTAAATACTCTATATTTAATTTTTACCTTTAAATATTATCCCCACTAGCCCTTTTACCCCATAAAAGGTAAATTTTCAACTAAAACCAAAATTTTACCTTTAATTCTTACGGAGTAGTTTTCAAAGTTACCTTTCTACTCTTATAGAAGTAGTGAAGTATTTACTATTTTTTTTTATCATTGTTTGTAAAAAGTGTGAAATAATTACTTGTGTATTTTTTTATTTTTTGAAATTCTTAATGAACGATTCTATGCCGTCCTCGTTTTTAAAAATTTTAATTTTGCCGTTTTCTGTTTCCGTCCCCGTCCCCGTTTTTGACCCCGTATTCGTCTTTGTGCAATCTAGGTGATAAGTGACAAAAAAAATATTTATAAAAGGTAGTAATTGACAATTTTTTCCTTTTTATTGCAAAGATTGAATGTCTTTTAGAAAAAAATACTCAATTGTTACAACTTTAAAAAAATAAATTAAAATAAAATAAAATAACGGAGGTAGTACTACCTAGGGGTATTAAAAATAATTCGACCCGAATGATCCGATCTGTGATACGAGCGACTTGATCCGATAAAATCGGATAATTTTTTATTTTTTGATTTCGGATCGGATATGAATCACGTCTATTGGATTGTCGGATATCCGAAATATCCGAAAATGTGAAAATTTAGGTTTTCGGATCCCACATATTTCAGGTCGGATTATTTCACTAAAATTGAGACTTTTGTGTTTTTTTGGGCTAAATATTTTATTAAGTAATGAATTTTCGGATTGTCGGATATCCGGTTATCCGATCTAACAACTTTCGGATATTTCGAATCATTTTTGCCGATCCGAATGAACACCTCTGGTACTACCCACTTGGGTACAACCCTCAATATTTGCGACACAGACCCACGATCTTATTGTGAGAGGTTTTTGTTTAGGTTAGATCTATGATGCACCAATACGTTAAAAGATTGACGTTTTTGTGTCGGGTAAGACACGGATATAGGTGTGTCGAATTGTCAGCATGTGAAAATATCTGTCTTGAATTTTTTTTTAATTTTGCGTATGGGTACGACATAGGGTACAAGCCCTTTTTTTAAATTTTGGGTATGGGTACGACATTGGGTACAACCCGTGTCTTTAGCTCTAACGGATTGTGTCCTTTGTCTTTTGGCCCAAAAAATAGAAATAAATATAATTATAAAAAAAAAAAAAAAAAAAAAAATTTAACCTAAAATTGTTTACTCCTTTTATATCCAACTATTCAATATTACAATAAACACTAGGAAACAACCGCTACTTTTCTAACCTAAAAGGTCTAATTCTTTGTTCTTTGAAGTAATTATTTGCTAATTGTCAAATCATTAAATGTTAATCATGTTCATTATGTTTTTATTTGGTAAAATTTTCAAAATGTTCTTGTTGCGTGTTACGTACAAATGTTCAAAAAATTTTAATATAAAATTTTCTTTTTTTATATATATTTTGCCATAGTTACGTTGTATCCTTATTAAAAAGAAAATAAAAATTGACGCATCTCGTACCCGTGTTCTAGTGCAACCTAGGATTAGAATAGAGAATTTCTAAGCATATCCTTGGTTTTAAATTTATTTTATAAGGATACAAGTTATTTTTAAGTTAATTAGTTACTTAATCAACAAGAAAGGTAGTCGTGAATTTTTATTCACATGTTTAAAAAAAGCAATGAGCAATTATTTTATATATAATACCACTCACAGTTTAATGAGTGGTCAAGGAGAAAGCATATTGTTAGCCACTCACAGTTAATGTGTGGCGCAGGAGATTTAGTTTAATTAAAGGACACACATAAAGATTAATTTGAGTCACCTTAAGTTGAAGATAATTAAATTGAGTTACTTGTTTTGAATGCATGTTTTATATATGTATGTGATGTTGCATGAGAGTCACAACATTGTAAGCCGGTTAAATCACGTAAAGTATAAGAGGACTTTCATCAAAACTATTGGAACGTATATACCTTGGGTATGAACAATGGGGGGAGTCATATGGAACAGTGATCTATGACTCCTAATTGGAGTACAAGACGTTGTACTCTTTTATATTTTTAATGCGCTGGATATCCGTCACGTTATATGACATAGTAATACCTTTTGGGAGTTGCTCCCCAACTAGTGCCCAATAGGGCGATGATTTATAAGTGGAAACCCGTTCGATGCAGGATCCATAATTATTAATATAGTAATTAATTTAATTGAGTCCATGTACAGGAAAAAGGTTGTCAAAGGTAAGTTGAGTACATGTTCATTACTTTTTGTTTTTGTATAAGTCTTTAGTAGTTATGTATTCAGTCCTGCTGACTAATTGTTTGTGTGCATGGCCTTGTCTTGGACTTGGCCCTACGATGATTCACATGTGGAGAGTAGTTGACTAGTAAAAGGAAAGCTGCAGGTACAAGTGGGCATAAGTCATTTCATGATGGGATGAAGTGGGAGCGCTTGTTGTGGTTGTAGTTTTGCTTTATTTTAATTGCTTATGAAGACTAACATTTATTTTGGTTGTTTGGATTTCGAAAGACTTCTAATTAGTAGTTTTGGTTTTGGTTTTTTAAAGGGCCATTAATATGGTTCCGAAGTGTAATAAGTTCAAGTTGATTTTATTTTAAAGTTGTTTGAAGTTTAGTTTAAAATTGTTTTGGTTTGAAGACTTCCGCTGTAGTACTTTGATAAATGTCTTAGCCGTTATCACGGTGGCGGTAATACTTTGGTTTTCCACAATTAGTAGTTTTAATAAATATAATATCTACTAATTTAATATGTTTTTCGGAAAAATAGGAAGTAGGAAGTTAGGAAAAAATAGAACTGATTGGAACTAAACTGATTGGAGCTAAGCTGAACTGAAAGTTTTTATTATGGATTAATGATTAGCAAAATAAAAGAAGAGCTGAGCTGAACTGATTTTAAGCTGAAGTAAACAAGCCCTAACGCTTGATTAGGAAGATAATAATTATGTGAGATAGCTTAACTTTTACACACAAAGTAATGCTTGGTTAGGAAGATAAAAATCATGTAAGATAGCTTCATTACAATAAAGAAAAGATTACTTAATAAAGAAATAGATTTGATTATTGTCCCCGTCACGGAAATATGAATACCGAATAATTGTTATAAAATATTATTATTTTGTGGATGTCCATTATACCCCTTAGGTATAATCTAGAATATTCTGGATACTAGGGTTTACTCTGCAGAAATCCTCAATGCTTGTATATATATATATATACTTTGGTATTGAATAAGAAGGCAGGTTTATTCTCTCCCACAAATACTCTCTATTAAACCCTATTTTCTATAACACGTTATCAGCACGATTCTTTACCAATAATATTAGAGCAATCAATCGTTAAGGTCAATCAATTAAGACCATCGAGGTACGTAAATTTTATTCTAATAACTTACAGAATATTTTTTACGTCAATCAATAGACGTGACGTACGGTTATCCATATGTACTATATATTTTGTCAATTATTAATAGAATGGTAGGAAAAGAGTTGCATATAATTTGACCAATAGCATTAGAATTCATTGCTTTGAACTTTTACACTTTGGATTTAGTTACTAATCTATAGATTATAGGAGGGTTATTAGTTACTCATTTGAATGTAATTTGGGCTATTTTGTGTTTCGGTTCCTTTTCTTTTCCGTTTTGTACAGAGTATTTAACTTCTTTTATTTGGGATTCCTCCCTCTTATTTATCCACAACCAATAAATAAGTAACCAATAATAATTAAAAAATATAATAAAATAAGTAAGCAAGAGAAAGGAACTTATCATAAAGGCATGCATAGAGCACATTACGGATCAATTTTCATACATGCTTTAATTAATGATATTTACGGATTGTTAGTTGTTGTATCCTTATTTCCTTTCCTTTTGGTTTTGTTTATGATGTTGATTGATTTATTCATTTATTTGGGAGACTATTATTTTACTACGCACATTAATAATTGTTAAAGTATGTGGATTTTGTATTCATTTATTTGTATCATATTGCTATACTAATTTAATTTGTTTTTTTGAATGATTGTTATATGTTAATCCCTCCACATAATTTAACAACCGCCATATGAATTATGATTGCCACCTAGTTTTGATCTATTTAGTCTTATGTGACTTAAGTGATTCACTATTAATTATGCATTGTCTTTTCTTAGAGAATACAAATTATATTACTCAATTTATTTTATGGGATTGAAATTATTTTTGCTTTTGGATCATTCTTTCAAGGACTTTAGTAGTTTAGTAGTTTCTTTTGTTGTTCGATCTTTTGTATCATAAAGTTTTTCAATGACCAACATGTCCTAGTTGTCTATATTATGCGTATATATTTTGATATCCTTTATTTCATGGGAAAATATGCTCTCTAATTAACACAAAAAAAATTTATTTTGTTATAATAATACCACATACTACGTTAAGGAGGTTAGTTAATTACAAATCAATACAATACTAGTCGCATATAATTAATTATATATTGAACCTTAGTTTACTGTTACATTCGAAATAGCTCTTTTACTTGCTTGTTGTATATGGATTACGTAGTNATATATGGTTTACGTAGTACAAATTATGCTACTTCATAAAGCTAACTTTAACCAATTTAAGTAATTTATTATCATAAATATCATAAAATTAGGCACAAGAATACAAGATTACTCACTGGTGAATTAGTCAAGCTAACTTTTTTTTTTCTATTTTTATTTAGTAATCTTTAGGTATAGAATTTATCTAGAATAAGCATGCTTTCCTTTATTTTTGTGACTTCCAATCAAAGGTCTATAGCATACAATACTTTCATTTGTGGTAAAATGTATTAATTTATTGTAAATCTGATAATCATGGTTTATTTTGTTAAAAATAGTGAATTTGTTATAATTTATGAGTGAACACAATCTCCTAAATTTATAGTTTGGTTTATGGCTGTTTGACAAGCAAGGCTAATACTAACAATAAGAGTGAACATTTAAATTGAGAATGCTATGTAACGTTTAAATAACTATATGGTTATTTGACAATACATCATTTTCAAATTTTGTTTGAGCCTTTAAATCAAATTATGTCATGTACCTCAATATTGATATTTGATACATGAGTATATAGTGTTTCGTGAATTTGTCTATACATTATATATGTATTAAGTAAATTTGTCATTGTTGATTACTTGACTTATTTATCAGTAAATTCGTGGCATATATACATTTATTACACTATATAATAGTTCCTAATTTGCAATATTATTTTGATATAGTAAATTATGTCAAATCTATCAAAACTTGAATTTGCGGCCCTTGATATTACTGGAAAGAATTATTTGTCTTGGGTATTGGATGCTGAAATTCATCTAGATGCAAAAGGTCTTGTAAAAACTATCAAAGCAGGAAATCAAGAAAACAGTCAAGACAAAGCTAAAGCTATGATATTCCTTCGCCATCACCTTCATGAGGCCTTTAAGACTGAATATTTAACTGTGAAAGACCCAATGGTGCTTTGGAATAGTTTAAAGGAAAGGTACGACACCAGAAAAATGTTATCCTCCCTTAAGCTCGTTATGAATGGCTTAATTTAAGATTACAAGATTTTAAATCAGTAAGTGAGTATAACTCAGCCATGTTTAGAATCACTTCTAAACTGAAATTATGTGGAGAAAAAATAAC
This sequence comes from Suaeda aralocaspica, assembly GCA_016808085.1. Classification (NCBI taxonomy): domain Eukaryota; kingdom Viridiplantae; phylum Streptophyta; class Magnoliopsida; order Caryophyllales; family Amaranthaceae; genus Suaeda; species Suaeda aralocaspica. The sequence continues at coordinate 99,046 of PYUH01000196.1, forward strand.
TGATGAGGATATGTTGGAAAAGACATATACCACTTTTCACAAGGATAATCTCTTATTGAGTAAACAATATCGTGAAAAGGGCTTTAAAAAATATTCTGAATTGATATCTTGTCTTCTAGTGGCTGAACAAAATGATGAGCTTTTATTGAAAATTCATGAATCACGGCCAACTGGCTCTACTGCATTCCCTGAAGTGAATGCTGCATCCCACAATGGGATACGAATTAACAATAGAGGCCCTGCCAGCAGCAGTGGTCGAGGTCGTGGTGGAAGTCATGGCCGCAGAAGAGGTCGTGGATATTATAGAGGTAGAGGTGGTCATTTCAAAAACTCATATTCTCACCGGAAGTGGGATAATGAGGATGGTAGTAAAAAGCATGAGAAGGCTAAAAGTGAGACTATGTGCTACCGTTGTGGAGAAAGGGCCACTGGTCTCGTATATGTCGTACACCAAAGCATCTTGTTGACCTTTATCAGCAGTCTCTGAAAAAGAAAGGAAAGAAAGTGNCGTCAAAACGGATACCATATTGAGACAATAAGTGAAGGAAATAATGAATTCCTTCAAATTACGAGTATAACCCAAGGCACTAAGCAGGTTTTGGAGAGATTATCTGCACTCTCCACTGGCTTGTACTACACAAAGATTAATGTTATTGAGACATATGCTATTGTAAACCAGAAGTTTACAGATAGCTTTATAGTTTGGCATGACCGGTTAGGCCATCCCGGTTCATCAATGATGCGAAAAATAATTGAAAATTCACATGGACATTCTTTGAAGAGCCAGCAGATTCTTCAAAATGATTATTCTTGTGCTGCTTGCTCCCAAGGTAAGTTGATCATTCGGCCATCACCAGCGAAAATAAATTATGAATCTATTTCTTTCCTTGAACGTATACAAGGAGACATATGTGGACCAATACATCCACCATGTGGACCATTTAGATATTTTATGGTTTTAATCGATGCATCGACTAGATGGTCACATGTGTCCTTACTATCAACCCGCAACCTGGCGTTTGCGAGGTTACTTGCTCAATTGATAAGATTACGAGCACAATTTCCAGATTTTCCTATTAAGAATATACGTCTGGATAATGCTGGTGAATTTACTTCAAAGGCTTTTAATGATTATTGTATGGCTATTGGAATAAATGTTGAACATCCTGTAGCACATGTTCATACACAAAATGGTCTTGCAGAATCACTAATTAAACGTCTTCAGTTGATTGCTAGACCATTACTTATGAAGTCGGATCTACCGATTTCTACTTAGGGACATGCTATTTTACATGCTGCAGCACTAATTCGCATCAGGCCAACCAATAAAAATAAGTTCTCCCCATCACAATTGGTTTGTGGTCAGGAACCAGATATTTCCCATCTAAGAACTTTTGGATGTGCTGTGTATGTTCCAATTTCTCCACCACAACGCTCTAAGATGAGTCCTCAAAGGAGGCTGGGCATATATGTTGGGTTTGAATCCCCATCAATAATTAGATACCTAGAGCCATTAACAGGGGATCTATTTACTGCTCGTTTTGCAGATTGTCACTTTAACGAGTTAGTTTTCCCAGCATTAGGGGGAGAGAACAAGCAGCTGGAAAATGAAATTAGTTGGAATGAATCATCATTAAACCACCTTGATCCTCGCACTAAACAATGTGAATTGGAAGTCCAAAAGATAATTAATTTACAAAGCTTAGCAAATCAATTGCCAGACGCATTTACTGACCTAAATAGAGTAACTAAGTCACATATACCAGCTGTAAATGCTCCTATCAAGATTGATGTCCCTGAAGGACAATCTCATGAGTCTAAGGCACGCCTGAAGCGTGGTAGACCAGTAGGTTCCAAAGATAAGAATCCTCGGAAAAGAAAAGGAGCAATGATAAGTAATGGCCAGATTGAGGAAGCAATAAGTGAAGGATCTCCAGAAATGAGAACCAATAGAAATGACAGTATGATATGTTCTAGAAGAACCTCAGGTACTGAAATGAAGAGATCTCAACGATTATGTGGGACTATCGCACACCTATCAAAAATAAACCAAACGACAACTAACTAATGCAGCTGAGGAGTAGGATCGAATCCTCAGGGAAATTGAACTCTTATAGTTCTAAAAGCTTAAACGTACAAGGGCCTTGGTTGGAAAAAGTTGATAACTAAATGACTACAATTACACTACTAATCAATTACGGAAAATGACGAAGATTAAAACCAATAAATTAAGCCTAGGGTCATTCGGGTCACCAAGAACAACTAATGGATTCACTAACAAAGATCGTTCAATCTCACAATTATCATCAAATTAGGGCTCACTAATTCTCTCGAATCTAGACTCCCTCGAAACTCATCTAGCGGCTCTCGCTCATGCCTAGACTAATTCCGCCTATTATTCAGTGGTCTTATTGTGGTATTTTTTACCTCTCGGCATCAAATTCAACAACCACCAAAATTACAACTAAATCTGCGCACAATTCAATTGTAAACGAGAAACCCAATAATAGGAATTTGACTACTAATTGCGGAATTGAAACAATCTAATTTAATTAGTCCATTAATTAGTCAAGGTTTCCCTAACCCTAGAAATTTGACTACTCACTCATGAATATGAAAAACAAAGCAAACATAATTATAGAATTCATAATTAAATTCATGAAGTAATTGACAATTAAACTAATTAACATCAACAATTAACTAAATTAATTAAACTAATGAAACTAAAAAGCATAAATTAAACTAAGTAAAAAGAATAAAAGCAAAAGAATTACCAAATTGAAGAACAAATTGAAGAACTTGAATTGAATTGAAAATTATTGTTGAGAACAAAACCCTAATTCCCAAATTAATTTTGAGAGAGAAAAAGTGCTTAAAATAAAACCTAAGAGTCTAATTCTAAAATATGAAAGGCATAAGGTTCTTTTGCCTAGAAAGTCGTGCCTTTAGTACCCAAAATTGGGCTTACCAAGTCAAAGTACGAAGAAAATAAAAGAAAAAGAAAAATCCCGGAAAACAGATGATGCGGGCGCATAGGAGATTTGTGCGCCCGCATCAACCTCCCAGAACGTCCCTTCAGGTGATTTCCTCTTTAAATGCGGGCGCATAGAGTCCTCAGAAGCTTTTTTTTTTCTTTTCTTCTTATTTCTTCATGATTTCTTCAAGGCTTGTTTCCATAGCTTTTTGGCATGCACTCCCGTGCATATATCATTCTTATTCCGTCCAAGCTTCTCAGCTTCGTTCCGAACCTCGGTTTCCGTGCTCCTGAAATTACAAAACACACCAAAACCGAGCATAACAACCGCAAGCGATAAAATCAAACTAAAAAGCTCTAAAATTGCCGGAAATCAATCAAACTTGGCGAAACACTTGAAACTAGCTAAAGAACATCAAATGAGCTAAAACCAAGCCAGCATCACAACTATCAGGCACAAAATTGGCCCAAAAAAAGGGGAAAAACACAATAAAAACCGCACATATCATATGTCACGTCTAGAATAACTTGGAACCGAAATGAAATCGACGTCGATGATGTTTTTGCATATAATGTAGCACTTGATGTTATGAATGAAAAAGAGGATCATGAGCCTAAGTCCATTGAAGAATGTAGGAAAAGAGATGATTGGCACAAATTTAAAGAAGCAATTGATGCAGAATTGAAATCACTTGCAAAGAGAGAAGTATTTGGGCCAGTAGTTTGTATACCTGAAGGTGTAAAACCAGTGGGATATAAATGGGTCTTTGTGCGGAAAAGAAATGAAAAGGGTGAAATTGTGAGACACAAAGCACGTTTAGTTGCACAAGGATTCTCACAAAGACCTGGTATTGATTTTGAGGAGACATATTCTCCCGTGGTGGATGCAACTACTTTCAGATTCTTAATTAGTCTGGCAGTAAGACATGGACTTGATTTACGACTAATGGATGTTGTAACAGCTTACTTATACGGCCCACTTGATAGTGATATATACATGAAACTCCCGGAAGGTTTCAAGTTGCCTGAAGCAACTGGTTCGCGTTCTCGAGAACAACATTGTATTAAGTTAAATAGATCCCTTTATGGATTGAAACAATCAGGGCGTATGTGGTACAATCGCCTTAGTGAATATTTGTTGAAAGAAGATTATAGAAATGACCCTATTAGCCCTTGTATTTTCATAAACGAAATTTGGGTCAGGTTTTGTAATTATTGCTGTTATGTTGATGATTTGAATATCATTGGAACTCCAGAAGAGATTTCAATAACAGTGGAATACTTGAAAAAGGAGTTTGAAAATGAAAAGATCCTGGTAAGACAAAATTTTGTTTAGGGCTACAAATTGAGCACCTAAAAGAAGGAATCCTTGTGCATCAAACTACATACACAGAGAAGGTGCTCAGAAGATTTTATATGGATAAAGCACATCCGTTAACTAGCCCAATGGTTGTAAGATCACTAGATGTTGATAAAGATCCTTTTCGCCCTCGGGAAAATGATGAAGAGATTCTTGGTCATGAAGTATCATATCTAAGTGGAATAGGAGCATTGATGTACCTTTCTAGTCACACAAGACCCGACATCATTCTCTATTAATCTATTAGCAAGGTTAAGCTCATGTCCTACCCGAAGGCATTGGAATGGGGTTAAGCATATATTTCGCTATCTACAAGGTACGAAAGATAAAGGTTTGTTCTTTTCTAACACCTCCAAAGAAGAATTAGTTGGTTTTGCAGATGCAGGGTATTTATCAGATCCTCATGTTGCTCGATCACAAACTGGATATGTATTTACATATGGTGGTACCGCAATCTCTTGGCGTTCCATGAAATAAACCATTGCTGCTACTTCTTCTAATCATGCAGAAATTTTAGCAATTCATGAGGCTAGTCGAGAATGTGTATGGCTAAGGTCTCTAATTCAGCACATACAAGAAGATTGTGGTCNACATATAAGAAGATTGTGGTCTATTATGTGGAAAACAAGATCCGACTACATTATATGAAGACAATGCAGCCTGTATTGCACAACTCAAGGAAGGGTACATTAAAGGTGATAGGACGAAGCATATTTCACCAAAGTTTTTCTTCACCCATGACCTTCAGAAGAATAGTGAGATTAGTGTCCAACAGATTCGTTCAAGGGAAAATTTAGCAGATTTATTTACCAAGGCGCTTCCGATTGCTAAATTCAAGAAATTAGTTCATCAAATCGGGTTGCGTCATCTCAAGGATCTCAACGGATGATATCATGAGGGGGAGTCAATGCGCGCTGTACTCTTTTTCCCTTAGCTATGGTTTTTCCCACTGGGTTTTCCTGTTAAGGTTTTTAATGAGGCAGCATTGCACATGCGCNAAGGCAGCATTGCACATGCGCATTATAAAATGATGTATATTTGCTTTATAATGGACATCCAAGGGGGAGTGTTATAAAATATTATTATTTTGTAAATGTCCATTATACCCCTTAGGTATAATCTAGAATATTCTAGATACTAGGGTTTACTCTAGAGAAATCCTTAATGCTTGTAGTCAAATTAAACATTGTTTTGGGGGTTTTTTTCTGTCTTAAAGCATACGAGTAGTTACAGCATTATATACACATATTCTTGCCTTACTTAGCTACAACTACAGTCTGTAAATACTCCTAGTCACAACCTGTAATTACTCCAAGAATCAGAGTGATTTTATTCAATCTATCTAAATATGGAAGTTTAATATTTACAAAATATTCTGGATTTCTATCACTCCCCCTCAAGTTGGATGGTAAGGTCTCTAACACCCAACTTGCTCAATGCTTGTGTGGAAACGACCTTAGTTAGGATGTCTGCTAACTGATCATCTGATCGAACAAATGGTAGAGTTATAATTTTTCCATCTAGATGATCTTTGATGAAGTGTCTGTCTATTTCCACATGTTTTGTTCGATCATGCTGGACCGGATTTCCAGATATACGTATGGCTGCCATATTATCACAGTACAACTTGCAACTTTTCTTAGGTGGATACCCAAGTTCTCTCAAGAGTTTTCTGAGCCAAAGAACTTCAGTGATGCCTTTTGCAATTCCCCTAAACTCTGCTTCGGCACTGGACATAGCAACTACCTTTTGACGTTTGCTTTTCCAGGAGACTAAATTTCCACCCACAAGAGTGAAATATCCAGAAGTAGATTTTCTACTATCACGGCCTGATCCCCAATCTGCATCTGTGAAGGCATGGAGGTCTAAATGTCCATGGTTCTTATACATAACTCCCTTTCCAGCAGTCCCCTTTAAATATCTCAGAATCCGGTGTATTGCGTGAAGGTGCTGTTTCTGGGGTTTGTGCATAAATCTACTGACCACTCCAACAGCATAGGCTAAATCGGGTCGGGTATGAGACAAGTATATCAGTTTCCCAACAAGCTTCTGATATTGGGTCTGATTTACTAATTCAGCACCTTCAAGAATTTGGAGTCCATGATTCATGACCATAGGAGTATCAGCTGGTTTGCAATCTATCATACCCGTTTCTGTTAGGAAGTCTAGGATATACCTTTTTTGGGATATAAAAATGCCCATTTTTTATCTAAGCACTTCTATTCCCAGAAAATACTTAAGATTTCCAAGGTCCTTCATTTCGAACTCCTTGAAAAGCTTACTTTTCAACTGTTCTATTTCTTCTGCATCATCTCTTGTTATAATCATATCATCAACATATATGATGAGACAGGTTACTTTAGTACCTCTCCTTTTAAGAAATAAGGTGTGTTCGGCATTGCTTTGTTTGTACTCAAATTGCTTCATTGCCATAGTGAATCTTCCAAACCAAGCTCTTGGTGACTGTTTTAGCCCATACAAGGCCTTTTTCAATCTACACCCTTCTCCTTTACCAAAACCATATGAGAATCCCGGTGGAGCTTCCATATACACCTCCTCAGACAGGTCTCCCTGAAGAAATGCATTCTTTACATCGAATTGATATAAGGGCCAATCCTTGTTTGCTGCAATTGAGAAAAGGACTCTAATGGTGTTGAAGTTTGCTACTGGAGAGAAGGTTTCATCGTAGTCTATCCCATAAGTTTGCGTGTATCCTTTTGCTACCAACCTTGCCTTATATCTTTCGATGCTACCATCTTCTTTGTGTTTTATTGTAAAGACCCATTTACAGCCAACGGGTCTTTTCCCAGTAGGTAGTATGCATTTTTCCCAAGTTTTGTTTCGGACTAGTGCGTTTATTTCTTCTTCCATGGCTGATTTCCAGTTTGTATTCCTCAGGGCCTCTTCTGTTGTGGTGGGAATGTTTTCAGAATATAGAGCTGTACTGTAGGTTTTTGCTCCTTGGGACAGATTACCTTCTCCCGGCTTAATCACAGGATAATTTGATCTTTGGGATTCAAATTCTGGATCATATCCCTTCGGGGGAACTCCTCTTGTGCTCCTTGGTGGCAGCTCATACCTTCCATGATCAAGACTCAGTGATTGATCATTCTTTGTACCTGGTTCTACATTTTCACTTTCAGAAGGTATATTAGTAGGATCAGGTGACCCAGATTCAGAAATATGGTTCAATTCTGATGTACATACCTCTATGTCATTCTGAACTGGAGACTCAGACATGGTTGGATTAGTTGGCATGGTATTAGGAAGATCAAGCTGTACTGTGCTGTCAGTTGTCTCGGCGGTATCGCCTACTTGTTCTTTTTGGTCAGGAACACTCAGTTCAGGATAGACTAACCAGCTTAGATCCTCACTAGGACTCTCCCCCTGAGATCGAAGGTGGTGGTAATAGAATTCGGTTTCAACAAAGTCACAATCCATAGTAGTATATAACCGTTTTGTAACTGGGTTGAAACAACGGTATCCCTTTTGAGTAGTTCCATACCCCACAAAAACACATTTGACAGCCCGTGGTTCAAGTTTATTTCTTTCTCGTTTGGGTAAGTGGACATACACAACACAACCAAAGACTCTAGGTGGTAACGAGTGAGTGGTAGGAACATTGATATGGTTTTTAAGGGTATCCAATGGTGTAGAGAAATATAGGCTTTTTGTAGGGAGGCGGTTGGTAAGGTAATTGGCTGTGGAAATGGCTTCAGGCCAGTAATAGACAGGAACGCAGGATTCTATCATCATGGCTCGGGTCATTTCCAAAAGGGTTCGGTTTTTTCTTTCGGCTACGCCATTTTATTGTGGAGTATCACGGCAGGTAGTTTGGTGGATAAGGCCATTTGTTTCAGTAAAGATTTCCATATCAATATTCTTATACTCAGTACCATTATCAGACCTTAGAATTCTAATTTGAGTTTGAAATTGTGTTTGTGCCATTTTATAGAAAGAGACAAAAGTCTTATAAACATCAGATTTATTTCTGAGGAAATACACCCAACTCATCCTAGTGCAGTCATCAATAAAAGTAACATAATATAGAAAGCCATGATTATTAAACTCGGGGGCTGGTCCCCATACATCCGAATGAATCAAAATAAAAGGTTTATCAGTTCTACTATCACTATTCGGATAAGAGTGTTTGTGACTTTTTGCAAGAATGCAGGCTTCACAATCAAAAGAAATGTTTGAACTAGAAAGGGAAAGGAAGAGTTTTTTTAGATATCCTAAAGAGGGATGGCCTAATCGCTTATGCCACGTCCAAAGCTATTGTTCAACCGTCCCGCGAACAAGCGCTGCTTTACCCTGTTGAGGCATCTGAGTAACATAATATAGTCCGTCTTCCTCAGTACCATGCCCAATAATCTCCCCTGTCCGAGCATCCTGAACAGTACATCCAAGAGAATTCATAAGAATAGTACAGTTTAAATCCTTTGTCAATTGGCTAACCGAAAGTAATTTGTGGGATAAGTCTGGTATAAAGAGGCAATTAGGTAGTTTGATGTTATCAGAAATTTTGACAACACCTGACCCCTTTGTTTTAATTACCTCTCCATTGGCTGTTTGTATGTGATTTTTTCCTGGTGGGTGAATTTTCTCGAGGTCATTGACATCAAATGTCATTGTGTCAGTTGCTCCACAATCAAAAATCCATTTGGTGTTTTTGTTTGGTCTGCATACTAATCCTACATTACATGGGTTAGTTTCAATTTTCTGATTTTGGGCCTCATTGGTTTGTGAAGTAGTGAATATGAGTCTAGCAGTATTATTAGGTTTTAAGGTTACATTGTTCGGTTTTATGTGGGTATAAGGGTTGAGCTCTTCATATGTGTTATGACAAAGAAGGCTAAAATTATTCCTAATTTGTACATCTGAATTTATACCAAAAAAATCTTGGGTTTCTGAGTCCATACCTTCCCTCTTCTCCGTCATACCTGAGGTAGAGGATATGGTGGCCGTTGTTCCTCCTTCGTGACTTGTTTCATTTGGCGCCGGTGTTTCGCCGGTACCAATAACTGTATTGCCGGAGCCTTTCTTTTCCCCTTTCTTCTTTCGGTCTCCCCACCAGTCTGGATAGCCAATTATCTCGAAACACCCTTTCTTTGTATGTCTCGTACCTCCACAGTGGGTACATTTGAGTCCCGCCTTATCGTCTTCTCGTCGGAAATTAGGCTTCTCTGTTCGTCCTTTCACGGTGAAACCTCCACCGATTCCCGATGATTCTGTCGGTGAGGGTTTCGGTGGTTTAGCGTTCATAATTCCTCGCCGGCTGATCTCTCTTCTGATTATTGCAAAGGCTTCTTCCGGTGTAGGGAGGGGCTCCCGGTTGAGGATGTCCCGTCGATCTTTGTCAAGGGTATCATCTACCCCTGCTAAGAACTGATACAGTCTGTTTTGTTGTATAATTCGGTTATATGTTGTTTTGTCCTCTGGGCTTTTCATCGGGTTCGGTGAGCGCCTGTCAATTTCCTTCCAGGTTCTGATAAGCTTACAATAGTATACTTCGATTGGATCCCCCCCCCCCCCCCCCTAGGGNCTGCTGGATTTTATTTGCCTTGACCGTAAGGTCGAAAATTTGAAGTCCATCTTTTGTCCCACCGTATAAGGTTTCAATCCCTTTCCACAAATCTCTTGCGGTAGGGTAATCCAGAAACTGATTTTGTAGTTCTGGATCGATGTTTCCGATTATCCAAGAGATTACCAACGAGTCCCGTTGAAGCCACTTGGAATATTCTGGATCCTCTTGGCTTGGCGGGGAGGCTGTGATGTGACTGAGCCTTCCCCTGCCGCCGAGTTCCAGTTGCATTAATTTGGCCCATTTCATAAGCTTTTTGTGGTTCAGTTTTTCTGGAATTTGGATTGGCTGGATAGTCTGATTAGAGTTTTCTGTGATAGGCTTATTGGTGTTTAACTGCGATAGCAGTTGCATTAAGTCTTCCATGGTTACCGGTTTCTGGACAATATCTTTGCTTTCGGTTTCCATGGTAGATGATGAGGTTATAGGTTGCCGATCGCCGGAGATCGGAACCTGGCTCTGATAACAAGTCAAATTAAACACTGTTTTGGGGNAATTAAACACTATTTTGGGGGTTTTTTTTCTGTCTTAAAGCATACGAGTAGTTACAGCATTATATACACATATTCTTGTCTTTCCAAGAATCAGAGTGATTTTATTCAATCTATCTAAATATAGAAGTTTAATATTTACAGAATATTCTGGATTTCTAACACTTGTATATATATATATATATACATATATATACTTTGGTACTGAATAAGAAGGCAGGTTTATTCTCTCCCACAGATACTCTCTATTAAACCCTATTTTCTATAACATAAATTAATTACTCCACAGATTTTATCAACATTGGAAACAGGAATTGCATAGCATATGAAGCAATAATTTCTAGCAGTTTTATCCAACAGTCAAACACCGGTCCATCTATCCAATCTGAATAGGGAGTACCAACAATTTGTGCCAAAGTATCAAAAAACCGATTCCCAGTTTCCCACAGCTGTAACAAAGCTCAGGGGCGCCCCCTCCATAGAAACACATAAATGGTTGCGTTGTTGAAACAGAAACTAACAGTGACCCAAACCATGATATCATATTAACTTGAAAAAGGCAAGGGTATCGAAAACAAAGCTTAAAAACAACTAACAATGTGACAAGAACCATTGGCTAAACTAAGCAACATAAAGATCTGAAAATAAAGGATGTCGATAAAACTGGATTTCTCAGAAAACAATGATAGCCTATATAAATAAGCTTGACAAATGCTGAGATGTAAACACAAACGATAAAAGACTAATATTAATAATAAAGATAAAGGAAAGCAAAACTACTAACAGACGCTCTAATCAACTCGAATGGTTGCGCACACGAAGTACAATTAATTAACTACAATGCTATTTTTGGATCAGAATTGAGGGAAAGATTATTGGTGAGGTTGACAAGAGTTGAAACAGATGAACCTTGGGTCTTGCTCACTTCTTCGACACCTTTAGTTTCTTTCTCCAACTGTTTCTGTTACACAAAAAATATATATTGGTCAGACATTTGTTCAAGACACAAATAAGATGTCATCCATCTTCTAGCAGAAACTATTAATGTGATAACTGTATTCTCTGTATCAATAAATGAGTTCCAAGATCCCCTACTGATTATTAAGCATGACCGATTCTTGAAAGTTCAAAAGTTCAGAAAATAACATGAAGAAAATATTTTGCATTCATACTTTGTTATAAACAAAGTAAATCACATGAAACAAAAGGCTGTTCAACTTACTGGCAGGTTTACATTTGCATATATTTCACCAGACTTGCTACTTCTTTTCACCAGCAACGACTTTTCTCGGCTTTCATAGAATTCCAAGTCATCAACCAATGACGTCCTTGATAGATAATTCTTGAAAATCTTCAGCATTTCTAGCCCTTGCTTAAGCCCAATCTGAAAAGTAATAAAGAGGGAAAAAAATCAATAATAAAGGCAAGGGGATGTAATTCTTACTGTTTCATACACCAATTATAGCACTAAAAAGAATGCCACTAAGAATCAACTAATACTACAGAGTAATGTTTTGTTTCCTGATTTCTGCTATTGTCAAACACACAGAGAATTGGTAACAATACAGCTAACAATCCTAACATAGAGTAACATTTAAAGTGCAAAGATCAACATTCCAGATTAGTGGACATTCGAAGCTAAAAGATATTTTACCTCTTGAGTATCCCGAGTGTAGGTGACAGGCCTATTCTCATTGTTTTCAAGAAGGATATGTCTCAATTGAGAATTAGGAATATCTTTCACAATATGCCACTTTACTGGGAAAAATCCACTCCACTTGTCAAGTTGCCAGAAATCCATATTCTTGTTGAAATCAACTTTGCCTATCATCTCTGCTACTCCAACAAACTGACCACTTCCATTAACCTGTAATTTGAAGCAAACGGCTCAATAAATAACTAGAAATCAAACCAACTTTCTAATGGTAATGTAGAGAAAATCATATCATTGTATTCTAAATTTAGGAATCGGCCATCATACTTACCGAGAAGAAAAGGAAAACCGGACATTTTCCACCCATCTCATTGGCTTTCACCTCTGCATCATGAAATGCTGCATCCAGCTTCTTGTTCCCACTTGCAGTACTTGACCAAACATCATACTTGATGCATCTGTGAACATCATCTTCGCTATATGATTTGATGACATAAAACTTTGCAGCTTCATACTCCGTCGGGAACTCAGCCAAATTATACTGATCTTTCCGTACTGCCGCACCTGATATTTCCTTTTCAGATGAATCTGAATTACTCTTGCTGTTGCCTCGAGGACCACATGTCAGCTCAGCTGAAACTTCTAGCTCACTCTTCCTACCAGATCTGAATTTGTCATTTCCATTCCACATCCTTGCATTTGATCTGTAGCCCACCGGACCTGTATTCCCATACATACCTCGTTTCTGGAAAGACAATGGCTGGTAGTTCCCAGTAGGATGGTACACATTTGGAAAGCCAGGTTGTGGGAAATATGAACCTGGCTGATCAATTATGAAACACACAAAATCAACCTCAGTATCACATACACATCGTCATGATTGCCCAAAACAAGTTACTCGAGCACAGAGCTATTAGAATCCAAGATACAAGTGAATTAAGAGCAGAGATACTAAAAAAACACATACAGGAAATTCATGTATAAATTGCACATATAACCAATTTTTTAAAAAATAGTCATAAATCCAGTTTCTGGCCACAAAAAACACGTTTATATTCAATCAACTCAAAAGCAGATCCCAACGAGTTATCAATGAAATGACTAAGAGAAAGGTACAGAACAAAGCATAACAAAAGTATCAAAGGAAAATTCCTAAGTTTGTAGAGTCAAGTGTATGCACCTTATTCAATGGTCTACTTGGTTGATGATCAAACTTTGCCGGAGGCACATTAGGTGCAACAACAGATGGACGTGGTTTAGAGTTCAACGGCATTGGGGATGAAGGCTTGTTGAAGGAGCCATATAATTTTGAAGGTTTAATACCATTTGATCTCACAGGAGCAGCAAGAGAAGAATTACATTTAACATTTCCAGAGGCAGCATTTGATCCAGCTGAAGGATCTCCAAGGTAATTTACGTCCCAAGCATAACAAGGAAGTGCTTCAGCTCCATAGGTAACTGGTGTAAAGTATGGCTGACTAACACAGTGCCCATCAGCACCAACAAAAGCTCCAGCAGCATATGGATTATAGCCAGGCATGTAATAAGCTATTGAATTGTGATTTGGTTGCACACCCTGCATTGCAAGAGAAAGGCACATGAGAAAGAGAATCAACCCAAAATTTAAGAACAGCATAAACTTCAGCTCAGAATTCTTTGGAACATCAATTCATAAATCTTAGACAAATGTTCTTGTTTTGAGTACCATAGACGAATGATCTCTTCCATCATCTGATTGTGCAAAGGACCCACCATAACCTGCAAAATTAAGGCCAACAGCTATAATGCAAAGGTTTTTAGAAAGAGTAGCGCCCAAGAAAGCATTACGGAAAGAAATAAGAAATGGCCAACAAGTTTGCAAACGAATGAAAGAGACAGTTTGGAAAACATTATTTAAAAGTCTAATTTGTTTGTAATCTTATTCAACAGAAACAATTCAGACTACAGAGATAAACACTAACCTGGGTAATAATAGTTGTAAAAGTTAGGTGGGTTATACACATCTTGCCCCGTAACGAACTCTTGACCAGTCCCACCATTCACATTGGGGGCAGTACACTGATTAGTTGAGGCGGAATCAGAAGTGATCCCATTCTCAGAAGCAACCTAGTAAATTTAAAGCAACACGTAATGAGCAATATAGTTGAAAGGGATTGTTTTCAAACAGGGATAACATAATGCTAAAGTATACATACATTAGTGGAAAAATAACCAATAGTAAAGCCCCTTTGGTATTGTTTTTACTAAAAACCATACTAATAGGTTTCTATTAGTATTGTTTTAGCAAACAAACAATACCAGTAGAAACATATCAGTATCGTTTTATAAATAAACGATATTAATGCATACCGCTTTATTTAAAAACCATGCTTACCTATTAGTATTGTTTTTGACAAAAAACGATACTAATTAATAATTTTTTCATTTAACAAAAAAAATTAATTCCTACGTACAAATAAACGTTAATAACCGAATATACTCTCTCTTCTTGATAGCTTATCTCTTTCTGTCAACTCTCAACCTCTCATCTCTCTGACAAAAGTCCTCTCGTCTCCTTCATCACTCTTACTTCGCCACCAATGCCACGAAACCCATTCGAAACCCTATTCAGAACCCTCAAATTGAATATTCCAAATCCAACTACCCAAATTCGAAACCATGGTTCAAATTCGGAGGAGAGCATAGGTAATTCATTTTAAATTTTGTGTTTGTTGAATTCAAATTTGGGTGTTTGAATTGCATTTGACTAATTGTTGTTCGATTTTGGGTGCATATTATCAAATCTGGAATTTAGACTCTAGTGAAATGGGATTCACAAGTTGTTCTCATTTTAGTATAGATTTACAAGTTAGTTAATCAAAACCCTAACTTTTCTAATTTTTTAATTATTTTTCTAATTTGATTGATTAAATTTTGGAGTTTTATTATGGGGTTCGAAGATAAGGAGAAATGTATCAATTTTTGTTTGTTTTTTTGAACCAAAATCCAAGTTAGATGATAAGTTTTGATTTTTATGAGGAATTATTTTTCCATATTTTCAGTTTTAATTTGGATTTGGGTTGATGAATTAGAAGAAAGGTAGAAAGGTATTCTTGTAGAGGTCTAAGTGTAAATAGGAAAAAGTCAGGAAAAGCTCTGAAATGTCTTTGGTTTCCTCTCGGTTTTGGTATCTTACATATGTTTGATATCTTGGTCTTGGATAGTTAGTTATGCATGTGTTTTTCACCTTTTATTTATCTATGTACCTAATGACAATTGTCGACAATGATAACCTTGATTTGGGCTTTTAGGCCAATGATGTAGGAACTCAGTGTATAGTTGGGGTTGCTTCTGCTATCAAAATGTAATAAACTTCTCCTGAGTTCTTCAATTTTTCGATCTGGTTGTTGTCTTCACTCTGGTTACGCCTTCTGTTACTGGTGCTATTGTATTCGATGTGTTGAGACAAGTTTATTAGTATTAGTGTTCTTTGATCTGCTGTTTCTGGGCTAATCGATCTATTACTAATCTATTGCTAATTTCTGTTGATGATACTAATAGCAATATATGACGATACTAATTAATAGCAATATATTACACTCGGATATGTAACAATGTTCTCTTGCTAATTAATATTTTACTCATTGCTGTTGTCGAAAATTGCTGCTGTTGAGGTTAGTAATAAGTTTACTAAATATCGTTTTTTGGTTCCTAGATCTGTCGAGATTAGTTCATTAGTATCAATATGTTGCTGCTGTCTTCATTCTGCTGCTGTTGTCTTCGATCTGTTGAAGAGCCAACTAGGATCCACCTCTTCAAGGTTCATCCTTCTCAAGTGAAATATTGCATGCTTTACATTTAATCAGCATTTAGAGCCTAGAGAACTCAGTTGTAGGTTTTTTGTTCTTAACTTTTGTTAAATAAGCTAGTTTTGGGTTTTTGTATTATTGTCATTAAGTACTTATTATCATTGTAATGATGAAAATTAATAATGTAAATATTTTTTAGTTATTTGTTATTATCATTAAAACCATTTTCTGAATCCATGATACTAATAGCACCAAATCCACGATACTAATAGGGTGTTTTTCCACTAGTAATAAGCATACAAACACAAACACTTGCTAGTTTAACAGAATGATATGAAGACAGATGACATGAATACTTCAGGTAAAAAACAAAAGAAGTTTTCAAATAACACGATGACTTGTATGAGCATTTTAGGTGCACATTTTTTTGACTAATTCGAGGCAACTTCGAAGAATATATTGGGCACAATTCATACAAAAGAAACTAATCAAATTTTTTGAATATGCTGCTTTAACCAAGAATCTGACATTCTGACCAAGCACTTAAAGCCGTAAACAATAATGACTTGAGTACCAACCAATAGAAGCCCAACATTGCCAACAAACCAAATTAAACCCAATTCAATTCATGTTCGAGTCAACCTTGCACATAAATTCTACCAACTAGACTCATTAGAATATGAGATAGTCCAAGTAATGTTGAAAGCATACACAAAAAATGTAAAACGAACAAAACATAAACAGGGATATGAAGTAATTCACACAATCTTTCTTTATATAGCAGTGATGATAAACATGACATACCATAGCCTTCTCTGCTGGTTTGGAAAGGATTGCACCCGAATCCACACCTTTAGCTGTATCATAGAGTCAAGAAAAGCATTCTTTGTAAACGAGCAAATGTTCTACGAAAAGCAATACAAAAGTAAAAGTGTCTCACTCAATTAAAAGGTATAGACTACAATATTGACACAAACATATGCATGATGGACCTCAATAAAAACAATATCTTTAAAAGCCAAATAAATTCTATATCGCCTCAATTAAATTGTTTCAAAGATGCACATGACATCTTATTCAACTTGAAATCTCTCAACATAACAAATAACAAAAAACCAATCCAAGTACGATATAAGAAACCAAACCACTTCCAATTTGCAACTGATAACAAGATAAAACTCCTTGCACATTTTTCACCCCATTCCCCCACCCCACAACCACTCCACTGCACCAAAAACAAAATAAAGATTTGAGCATGAAATATATGAAACCAGACCACTTCTCAAATTGATAATAACACAGGGACTCCTTTCATGACTTCCCTTCTCCTCCAACCCCGCAAGTCCGCAACTCCATCATCCTGGAAACTTCTCTTACAGACCACCTCACCTTACCTCACCTTACAGCGACCCCTAATCAACATGTCTGTAACATTTTCCAGCATCACCCTCCCATCCCCCAATCCCAAAACCACCTCACCTTACAGCGACCCCAAATCAACATGCCTCTACGTAACATTTTCTAGCATCACTCCTCCCCACCCCCAATCCCAAAACCACTCCCAAAAACTTCTCTTACACACCATCTCATCCAATGGCAACAAATCGACACGCTCCTACATAACATCGACTACCACAAAGATTGAATGCCAACTACACATAACCAATACAGGAAAATAGTCACAAGTAATAGTGCAAATACGAATATAAGCATTACAAAAAACAAAGGATACATTGCTCTATGGTCTTTTCACAAACCATCTTTCCTCCAAATATTATCACCTGTATCAAAACAGTAGAATTTAATTATATTATAAAAATCTGAAACTTGTTATTAGATAACACAACCAAATACTACTAAAAAATTACTAACATATATTAAACTAAATAATATGAAGAAAATCAAGGAAAAAAATAAATAAATATCCCAAATAAAAAATAAAGTCACTTTCACTAACAGATATGCCCATTACTACAAAAATACCCCCAGAAAGTTAAACAATTAGAGAGGATTGATTCTAGATCACTAATTAAAGAAAGTAAAAGATTCTTTCAATTGAAAGTGATTGATTATAATAACTATTTAAAATTAATTGATTTAACAAATAGTTTGGAAAATTCTAACTTAAATTTTCTTCATTGAAAACGAATTTGAAACAAGACAAAATAAAGATGGAAGAAATCCCAGAAAAACTCAAACAAAAATATCTTAAACTTCAATTTTTTATTTTCATTTTTTTCAAAAATTAAAATTGAAGATCAAGGGAATTCATAGGGTTTGACTAAAACTTTCAACTTTAAATTAAAACAAAATAACCCAACAATTTTTTTAAAAAAAAAAGGTATAAAACAACCAAAAATCAAAAATTGTTTTGCTAATTAAAATAAAAAAAATTGGAAAAAGGGGAATTGCTCTAATTAGATTAGATAATAAAATTTAAAACATCAAAGTAAAATCAAAATCACCCAAAAACCCCAAATTTACACCCAACTTAATTTATTATTTTTGTTTTTTTTTTACTATGTAAAAGAGATTCATAAGGTTTGACTAAACCTCTGAACTTCAACTATGAAACCAAAAAAAATCAAAAATCAAAACTTGAGATAAGGGAATTGCTGAAATTACAATAAATTAACGTAAAAAATCGAAAAAAAAAAAAACACACAAATTAAAAAAAAAAAAAAAAAAAAAAAAAAAAAAAA
>PYUH01000196.1:118735-126235 GCA_016808085.1 Suaeda aralocaspica
AAAAAAAAAAAAAAAAAAAAAAAAAACGAACCTGAGAAAACAGAGATCAAACAAAAAGGTTTGATTGATCTGAAGAGGGTGAAGGTACGAATTCCCAGGAGTTGGGAAAATTACTGCTTTTTTCAAGAACTAAGGAAAAAAAATTAAAAAATAAAAAAGCAGATTTTCCACAAAAATTAGAGGAGAGAAAGAAGTGAAAGAGGAGAGAGAGTGAAGGAGTAGGAAGGGGATTATATAAAGCGTGAGTGCTGTTGGGGGCTCTGAGAAACGAAACGTTACATTGTCTGTAACCCTTAGGATGTTTAATCCAACGGTTCACAGGGTTTCCCACTCTTTCTTGATTTATTTTGGTTGGTTAGATTCATGGCACTGAAATTTTTTATTTTTCCGTTTTATAATAGAAGAGAATTGTTTATTAGTTTTTTTTTTTTAATTACTACCTAAGTTACATGGACATGGCTGTTTAGGCTTCCACACCCGTGTCGACACGACACGATACGGACATTGGTGTGAAATACGTGTCTGATTTTTCACTTTCATGTCAGACACGGCTACCTCACATACGGTTGAACTTTTCAGAAATTGAGTTTAAAAAAAAGTCTTTTGTATATCGTAATTGAACATAAATATCTGCCAATCATGTAATTATGTAATCAATATTGGAAAATTGTCAAAAAAAAAAAAAAAAACTCAAAAGTTGGAAAATGTAATATTTTAGATATTATTAATGAAAGAATGAAACCTTTTGCTATATATAATTTTTAGATATTTTATTTAATATTTAATATACGCCGTGTCCCCGCACCCGTGTCTAAAACTAGGACAATGTACCCGTATCCCCAAATTTTAGGATAGATGTGTCGGACACACGGACACGTACCCGTGTCCGACACTTTCAGATGAGTTCATGAACATAGATTACTACGTCTAAAACTGTTACTTGAATTTTATACAAATTTTTGTAGGTCATTAATATATTTATTTCACATTTCGAACGTGATTTTTCTCCATAATAATTGTTTAATAATTTATGCACTGAATGAACTCATTTGAGTTAATTTTGATGTTAGTGGTTTTCTTTTAGTGTTTTATATGTGGTTTTGTAAAGTTTGGAGGAAACAGACGATTTTCAGTTGATTTCTACCCTCTTATTTTGATACTTAAGAGGATACAAGTACTCATAAAAATTTGGAGAATATTAAGAGACATTTACAACTCATTAGACTAGGTTTGACGTCTTATATGTAGGGGTGTTCAAAAAATTCGGACCGAATTGGTGAAATAAATCGGTAGGGAGCGAACTAGACCGATTAAAATCATTTCAGTTCTCACATTGTAAAATTTAGATTAAAATCATTTCAGTTCCGATCCAGTCCAATACCCTTCAAAAATTGGTCATGGATGATATGTGTATAAATAGAGGATTTGATCTAATGCAAATGGATGATATAGAGATTAGTATCTTGTATCTACAAAACTCTTTCCCTTATTTTTATTCCTCTTCTATTTTATATAATTTTATATTTTTGTTCATTTTGTAGGTTTGAGAAAGATGAAAATTTTCACCATTCTAATTTGTATTTGTATGCAGACAACAACTTTAGATGTTAGGCATTTCTAAGCTAAAGTGGATCATTGGATTGAAGTCTCATGTTGATTTATTCAAATGCTCATATCTTTGTATTCTTTTATTATTTGTATTTTGCAATGGATCATCATCATTGGTTGTGAAAAAGAAGACTAAAAAACATATTACTAAAGTTGGGCATGGGCCAGACCGGCAGACGAGCAGCACGAGCACCACACGATAGCGGTCTGGTACAGCACGAGCGAGAAATGAAGGGTAGGTCGTGCCATGAACAAAAAAAATTGGCACGAGCAGGGTAGGCAACACGATATTTTGGCCCGCCGGCATGACCCACGATAAAATTGATAAATTATATAGATAAAACTAATAAATAATTAAGTTAAATGTATAAATAATGTTAACAAAAACAATATAAATCATAAAATTATTATTGTTTATTAAAACATAAAAAGTGATAACAAATCCATTAAAAAAAATGGTTTTTGTAAAAAAAAAATAACGGGTGACACGTGGATCATGTTGGGCCATGGGCTAATGTATGCCATTTGGCGGCACAGCATGAGCCGCCTTCCTCTTGGGCACGGCACAACACAACATGACACTCCCTCTAACACAGCACGACATGACATAACACTATGTCCACCTTTGCATATTGCCAACAAGCATCAATTAAAGAAAATATTAGAACTACAAAACTTCGCATCAGTTCGTGTGAAGGGCTTTTATTATCAGGTACCCAAAAATGCAGGTACCCGTAATTGTGTGTGCTAATATTTACTACACCAGACCAACTCAAAAAGGTCAAGCATCCACATGTCAAATATATGAATTAAACGAGTCAGGTATGTGGGTACTTGTGAATTTTATAATAAATGAAAGAATTTTGAGCAGAATCATAACGAATTGAACTCATTGTTCAAAAACAAATTAAAATCAAGCTACTCGTACATTCAATGATTCAACTTGAACACAACTACTTCAAAATTTACAATATAATAAGAATAAATTTCATCAAGTAAAAATCAAAATTAAGTTAAAATTAGAATATAGAATATATCATGTTGAGCATTAAAAGTTCAGACACTTGCTTCTATTGCTACCTACGATTAATAAATTGGAGAAAGGATTTGAAGTTAGTTTTATAAGAATGTCCAGTCCGTAACAAAATAAAATTCAAATTATTCTTATATATATATATTATAGAAAATAGGGTTTAATAGAGAGTATTTGTGGGAGAGAATAAAACTTGCCTTATTATTCAGTACCAAAAGTAATGTATATATATACAAGCATTAAGGGTTTCCTGTAGAGTAAACCCTAGTATCCAGAATGTTCTAGATTATACCTAAGGGGTATAATGGACATCCACAAAATAACAATATTTTATAACACTACCCCTTGGATGTCCATTATAAAGCGAATATACATCATTTTATAATGCGCATGTGCAATGCTGCCTCATTAAAAACCTTAACAGGAAAACCCAGTGGGAAAAACCATAGTTAAGGGAAAAAGAGTACAGCGCGCATTGACTCCCCCTCATGATATCATCCGTTGAGATCCTTGAGATGACGCAACCCGATTTGATGAACTAATTTCTTGAATGTAGCAATCGGAAGCGCCTTGGTAATAAATCTGCTAAATTTTCCCTTGAACGAATCTGTTGGACACTAATCTCACTATTCTTCTGAAGGTCATGGGTGAAGAAAAACTTTGGCGAAATATGCTTCGTCCTGTCACCTTTAATGTACCCTTCCTTGAGTTGTGCAATACAGGCTGCATTGTCTTCATATAATGTAGTCGGAGCTTGTTTTCCACATAAACGACCACAATCTTCTTGTATGTGCTGAATTAGAGACCTTAGCCATACACATTCTCGACTAGCCTCATGAATTGCTAAAATTTCTGCATGATTAGAAGAAGTAGCAGCAATGGTTTGTTTCATGGAACGCCAAGAGATTGCGGTACCACCATATGTAAATACATATCCAGTTTGTGATCGAGCAATATGAGGATCTGATAAATACCCTGCATCTGCAAAACCAACTAATTCTTCTTTGGAGGTGTTAGAAAAGAACAAACCTTTATCTTTCGTACCTTGTAGACAGCGAAATATATGCTTAACCCCATTCCAATGCCTTCGGGTAGGACATGAGCTTAACCTTGCTAATAGATTAATAGAGAATGATATGTCGGGTCTTGTGTGACTAGAAAGGTACATCAATGCTCCTATTCCACTTAGATATGATACTTCAGGACCAAGAATCTCTTCATCATTTTCCCGACGGCGAAAAGGATCTTTATCAACATCTAGTGATCTTACAACCATTGGGCTAGCTAACGGATGTGCTTTATCCATATAAAATCTTCTAAGCACCTTCTCTGTGTATGTAGTTTGATGCACAAGGATTCCTTCTTTTAGGTGCTCAATTTGTAGCCCTAAACAAAATTTTGTCTTACCAAGATCTTTCATTTCNGGATCTTTCATTTCAAACTCCTTTTTCAAGTATTCCACTGTTATTGAAATCTCTTCTGGAGTTCCAATGATATTCAAATCATCAACATAGACAACAATAATTACAAAACCTGACCCAAATTTCTTTATGAAAATACAAGGGCTAATAGGGTCATTTTTATAATTTTCTTTAAACAAATATTCATTAAGGCGAGTGTACCACATACGCCCTGATTGTTTGAATCCATAAAGGGATCTATTTAACTTAATACAATGTTGTTCTCGAGAACACGAACCAGTAGGTTCTTCTAGAACATTATCATTTGTCATGTCTATGGTCTCTTCTGGAGATCCTTCATTTATTGCTTCCTCAATCTGGCCATTACTTATCATTGCTCCTTTTCTTTTCTTAGGATTCTGATCTTTGGAACCTACTGGTCTACCACGCTTCAGGCGTGCCTTAGACTTATGAGATTGTCCTTCAGGGACATCAATCTTGATAGGAGAATTTACAGCTGGTATATGTGACTTAGTTACTCTATTTAGGTCAGTAAATGAGTCTGGCAATTGATTTGCTAAGCTTTATAAATTAATTATCTTTTGAACTTCCAATTCACATTGTTTAGTGCGAGGATCAAGGTGATTTAATGATGATTCATTCCAACTAATTTCTTTTTTCAGCTGCTTGTTCTCTCCCACTAATGTTGGGAAAACTGACTCGTTAAAGTTACAATCTGCAAAACGAGCAGTAAATAGATCCCCTGTTAATGGCTCTAGGTATCTAATTATTGATGGGGATTCAAACCCGACATATATGCCCAGCCTCCTCTAAGGACCCATTTTAGAGCGTTGTGGTGGAGCAATTGGAACATACACAACACATCCAAAAGTTCTTAGATGGGAAATATCTGGTTCCTAACCACAAACCAATTGTGATGGGGAGAACTTATGTTTACTGGTTGGCCTGATGTGAATTAGTGATGTAGCATGTAAAATAGCATGTCCCCAAGCAGAAATCGGTAGATCCGACCTTATAAGTAATGGTCTAGCAATCAATTGAAGACGTTTAATTAGTGATTCTGCAAGACCATTTTGTGTATGAACATGTGCTACAGGATGTTCAACATTAATTCCAATAGCCATACAATAATCATTAAAAGCCTCTGAAGTGAATTCACCAGCAATATCCAGACGTATATTCTTAATAGGAAAATCTGGAAATTGTGCTTGTAATCTTATCAATTGAGCAAGTAACCTCGCAAACGCCAGGTTGCGGGTTGATAGTAAGGACACATGTGACCATCTAGTCGATGCATCGATTAAAACCATAAAATATCTAAATGGTCCACATGGTGGATGTATTGGTCCACATATGTCTCCTTGTATACGTTCAAGGAAAGAAATAGATTCATAATTTATTTTCACTGGTGATGGCCGAATGATCAACTTACCTTGGGAGCAAGCAGCACAAGAATAATCATTTTGAAGAATCTGCTGGCTCTTCAAATAATGTCCATATGAATTTTCAATTATTTTTCGCATCATTGATGAACCGGGATGGCCTAACCGGTCATGCCAAACTATAAAGCTATCTGTAAACTTCTGGTTTACAATAGCATATGTCTCAATAACATTAATCTTTGTGTAGTACAAGCCAGTGGAGAGTGCAGATAATCTCTCCAAAACCTGCTTAGTGCCTTGGGTTATACTCGTAATTTGAAGGAATTCATTATTTCCTTCACTTATTGTCTCAATATGGTATCCGTTTTGACGGATATCTTTAAANTGTTTTCACGTATATCTTTAAAACTCAATATATTTCTTTGAGACTTAGGGGAGTACAAAGCATCAATACTTTCGAATTTTGTTCCCAAAGGCATCAATATAGTTGCTCTTTCCGAGCCTTCAATAATGTTTGTACTACCGGATATAGTATTCACACTTATATTATTCATCATCAGTTGAGAAAAATATCTCTTATTTTTAAGTATTGTATGAGTAGTTGCACTATCAGCTAGACATATTTCTTCACCATTTATTGTTAATTGAGCTTGGAGAGCATTCATGTTCTTCAAATAAAATAATAGAAAGTAAATAACATATCCTAAAATATCCAAATATTCAAAGTAACTAAAATAAGATTAAAGTAACAAAGTCTTAAAGCACAAAACAAACTATTAAACTATCAAGTTTATGCATAAAATAACAAAACCAAAGTAAATAACATAAATTATTCTAGCTAAATTATGAATGTAAACTACTAAATCTTTATTTGCTTATAGTCATAATTGTTTTTGACTTAATTATTCCCTTCAGGGGTGGTGAAGAAATTTGCAACCTCCAGGTGAGTTGTATCACCATTATCAAAATCACCTTCACCATCTTCATATACCAAGTTAGTCTCCACTTTCTTTCCTTTCTTTTTCAGAGACTGCTGATAAAGGTCAACAAGATGCTTTGGTGTACGACATATACGAGACCAGTGGCCCTTTCCTCCACAACGGTAGCATATAGTCTCACTTTTAGCCTTCTCATGCTTTTTACCACCATCCTCATTGTCCCACTTCCGGTGAGAATATGAGTTTTTGAAATGACCACCTCTACCTCTATAATATCCACGACCTCTTCTGCGGCCATGACTTCCACCACGACCTCGACCACTGCTGCTGGCAGGGCCTCTATTGTTAATTCGTATCCCATTGTGGGATGCATCATTCACTTCAGGGAATGGAGTAGAGCTAGTTGGCCGTGATTCATGAATTTTCAATAAAAGTTCATCATTTTGTTCAACCACTAGAAGACAAGATATCAATTCAGAATATTTTTTAAAACCCTTTTCACGATATTGTTTACTCAATAAGAGATTATCCTTGTGAAAAGTGGTATATGTCTTTTCCAACATATCCT
This sequence comes from Suaeda aralocaspica, assembly GCA_016808085.1. Classification (NCBI taxonomy): domain Eukaryota; kingdom Viridiplantae; phylum Streptophyta; class Magnoliopsida; order Caryophyllales; family Amaranthaceae; genus Suaeda; species Suaeda aralocaspica. The sequence continues at coordinate 125,686 of PYUH01000196.1, forward strand.
CATCAGTTATTTTTTCTCCACATAATTTCAGTTTAGAAGTGATTCTAAACATGGCTGAGTTATACTCACTGATTTAAAATCTTGTAATTTTAAATTAAGTCATTCATAACAAGCTTGAGGGAGGATAACGTTTTTCTGGTGGTCGTACCTTTCCTTTAAATTATTCCAAAGCACCATTGGGTCTTTCACAGTTAAATATTCAGTCTTAAGGGCCTCATGAAGGTGATGGCGAAGGAATATCATAGCTNTTTTAAGGGTCTCATGAAGGTGATGGCGAAGGAATATCATAGCTTTAGCTTTGTCTTGACTGTTTTCTTGATTTCCTGTTTTGATAGTTTTTCCAAGACCTTTTGCATCTAGATGAATTTCAGCATCCAATACCCAAGACAAATAATTCTTTCCTGTAATATCAAGAGCCGCAAATTCAAGCTTTGCTAAGTTCGACATGTTACACTATACAAAATTATATTAGATAATAGGGCGTAACATGTATAATAATTAATATGAGTGAAGCAGGAATGCATAATTGTATTGTATATTGCTATATTAC